>WNGS01044830.1:0-11019 GCA_020271785.1 Procambarus virginalis
TAAGTTTATTTTAGTTTCCCGAGTTTATTTACTGTATTTTATTTACACATTATTTATTTTATTTCTTTTTCTGGTTCCGTGTTTGCCTACAATTTTCGTTTTCCCCGTCTATTCTTACTTTCGTTAAGATTTACTTTGTCCTTATTCCATTTTACTGTTACACTTCGTTATTCATTTCCTTTATTTAATTTACTTTTGCCTTTATTTCTGCTCGTCCGCTACCCTCTTCTGCGTTTATTTATTTATCATTCCGTCTTATACATTTATTCTATTACTTCTTATGCCCTTATCCTTATTTATTATTAGTTTCTTATGTCCGGCTTTTAACTTTAGTTTATTACTACATTTATTTTAGTTCTTTACTTAATTAATGTCTATTTTTGTTTTGTTTTTTGAAGTTTTAACTAATTAAGGTTTATTTATAATTTTATTTTAATTTCCCGAGTTTATTTACTTTATTTTATTTACACTTTATTTTACTTATTTCTGGTTCTGTGCTACTGCCTACTTTTTTCGCTTTTCCCGTCTACTCTTAATTTGGTTAAGTTTCTATGTCCTTACCCCGTTTTACTGTTACACTTCGTTATTATTTACTTTATTTAATTTCCTTTTGCCTATACTTCTGCTCGCTACACACTTATGCGTTTATTTATCATTCCGTTCATACGTTTTAATCTACTTACTTCTTATGCCCTCGTCCATTTTAATTTTAGTTTGTCCTGGCTTTTAATTTAGTTTACTTTCTTATCTTTTAGTTCTTTATTAATTATTGTCTGATTATGTTTGTTTATTTTAAAGTTCATTAACTAATTAAGGTTTATTTATAAATTTATTTTAATTTCCCGAGTTTATTTACTTTATTTTATTTACACTTTATTTTATTTTACTTATTTCTGGTTCTGTGCTATTGCCTACTTTTTTCGCTTTTCCCGTCTACTCTTAATTTGGTTAAGTTTCTATGTCCTTACCCCGTTTTACTGTTACACTTCGTTACTTATTTACTTTATTTAATTTCCTTTTGCCTATACTTCTGCTTGCTACACACTTATGCGTTTATTTATCATTCCGTTCATACGTTTTAATCTACTTACTTCTTATGCCCTCGTCCTTTTTAATTTAGTTTATGTCCTGGCTTTTAATTTTAGTTTACTTTCTTATCTTTTAGTTCTTTATTAATTATTGTCTGATTATGTTTGTTTATTTTAAAAGTTATTAACTAATTAAGGTTTATTTATAAATTTATTTTAGTTTCCCGAGTTTACTTACTTTATTTATTTACATTTATTTATTTACTTATCTCTGGTTCTGGGTTATTGCCTACTTTTTCGCTCTGTCTATTCAATAATCTTGTTAAGTTTACTTATGTCCTTATTTCGTTTTACTGTTACACTTCGTTTTTTTTTTTTTTTTTTTTTTTCCTGCCATGCTTGCTTACACGGCTATATTATTACCTTGTTTGCATGCCTAGCCTTGTTTCCTTTCCTGTCCTGCTCTGGCTGCCCACTTAATTTTCCCCTATCCGCAGTACGGAGATGCCGGCCCACCCACCCCACGGCGAAGAAGAGGACAAGGGCAGCGTCAAGAAGAGGGCAGCGACGAAGGGGTGCTAGGACGCAACCGCCTAGGGCAAGGGTGAAACCCGCCCGCATCGCCTCCTCCACGGACGCCTCTTCGGGAGGCTCTGACTCGGACGCCGACCACATCCACGATGCACGCCCAAACGGAATGGCCACGGGGGACGCGGCCGACCACCCCACACATCTTTCGGCCGCCGACTGGGCAACGCTGCGGACGCTCATTGCTCAGGCTCGGAGGCCCCCCCCCCTCCGAATCGAGATGACAGAAGATTTCGAACCCTGGCGGAGCGGACAACACGGACGCCCTCACGAACCGGCCTACTCGCACAGCCTCCCCCCCCCCCTGCGCGCCGCCCACGGTCAAGGGCGAGGAGCCACACGACAGGGCGGCGACACAGCTCTTCCGGCACGTCCCCCAACGGCGAGTACCACCGAGAGAGCTCGTTCCTTACTACCCCTAGTCCTTGGGTAGGGCAGCTCTGGGGGACGCGTGGCAACACCGTCACCATGCTAGGTGAGCACGTCCCACTGGCCCTAAGAGAGAAAGTCTGGGCAAACAAGTACATCGACTGGCGCGGCCTGCTGGCTTACGAATGCGATGCCAGGCCCTCGGAGTCACGACATGCCACTCCCTCTGTGGCCCAGTTATCCACTAAGAACTTGCCGCCTCTGACGCTGGAGCAGTGGGGGCACGGCTTCGACATCTTAGCTTCAATCTACCTCGATCGACTTCCCGCCGAGGGTCGGGCGCTTTTCACACACGTCCGCTACGTGAAGTCCATGAAGCGCAACCTCCGCGGCGACTGGATGTGGTACGACGAGGCATTCAGGTGGGACAAGGAGAGGTCGGGCTGCCCTTGGACCGCTCTAAGACTCGACCTGGAGATTCGGTCCGTACAACGTGCAGCGCAGGAGCAGTTTCAGGTGGGGCCTCGCGCCGCCGCCTCCCCAGCCGAACGTTCACTCTACTGCAAGGGCCTACGGGCTACCACCGGGATACTGCTACGCTTTCCACGCAACCGGGACAGGCTGCTCCGTCCCCTCCTGCACCTTCAAGCACTCTGCCGCGCTGCCACAAGTGACATCCTGCCTACTGCCCGTGCCCCCAGGCCAAGCCTCGAGTCGCCGCCGCCAAGGAGAATCGTTCCTGTCGCCCCACTCAGGACAAGAGCAGGAAGAAAGACACGTCACAACGCCAGTGGACGCAGACGCGCTTGATGCTGTTCCTAGTACCTATGCTAGACAGGGAACTGAGCCTGGGGCGCATAGCGGGCCCCTTCGAGGTCCCCCCCATTTGAGAACTTCAAGTGTTCTCCTATAGCCCTGAGAGAAAAGTCTACGCCGGGAAAATACAGGCTACTCCACATCCTCGGCTACCCCTATACCGCCGAGAGCGTCAACGCCAACATCCCGCGGGAGACGACAACTGAGACCTTAGTGGTCAGACGCTCGCCGGGGGCGCACTTGGCAAAAATGTGATTTAGCAGAGGCTTTACGGATCATCCCGGTCAACCCCAGCGACTACCACCTACTCGGCTTCGCCCACGGAGGGCGGTACTACTATGGAAAAATGCTCAGCATGGGGGCGGCACATTCCTGCAGGATCTTCGAGACGTTCTCCGACGCCCTGCAATGGATCCTCGTGGAGAAGTTCGGCGTGCGGGATGCCGTGAAGGTGCTGGACGATTTCATCCGCGTGAGTTCTACCTACGAGTGCTTGCGGAGCTTGCGGGTGTTCATTGCCCTCGGTGAGCGCCTAGGCGTTGCCCTGGCCCCCCACAAGACTGCGGGCCCCCGCTCCTGCCTCACCTTCCTTGGACTTGAAATCGACGCCCGACGTATGGAGACAAGGCTGCCGGACGACAAGAGGACGAAGTACATGACTGCAGTGGAAGATGCTCTGCGGGCCGAGAGCCTTCCCCTGCGGGACCTGCAGGGGATTATCGGCAAACTGCAATTCGCCACGACAGTCATACCGGGGGACCTGCTACAGAGCGCTCTTCTCCCTCGCCTTCTAAGCCTGCCTCCGGCTAGGGGAGGTGACCTATACGGGGAAGGGGCAACACACACTACGCTTGGACCAGTTAACGTTATTGCGGACGGGGATCGACATCGCGTTTGCCTCCTACAAGCACAGTGCAGGGCGTACCCCCACTTTAACCCTGAGTGCAGACCCCTACTGCAAGTACCGCCCGGTACGTGCCATGGCGAACTACTTAAGACGACGGGGCTTGGGACCAGGACCTATCTTCCTGGGCGAATCGGGCTTCCCGGTCACCAGACAAGATTTCACATGGGTGCTCTGTGCCGCCGTTCGAGCTCTAGGCCTGCCTCCAAACGATTACGCTCCGCACTCCTCCAGAATCGGCAGGGCCACTCGGATGTCCAAGGATGGCCTGGCGCCGGCAGCAATCAGAGCAGCCGGCAGGTGGAAAAGTGATGCGTTCCACACCTACGTCAGGCAAGACTTCATTCCATTACCTCGATAAGTTTCTTCTGCGGCCAGCGGGCACCTCGCCCTTCGGGGGGTGGGGGACCGGCTTCGCTGGCCTGCGGAGTGGGGGTGCTGCGCCGGATCCCCAAGTCTAGGGCTGCCCGCAGCTACTTACCATATGTCAAGTGCTCACTTGTAGTGCAAGTTTGGGGTTGCAGACTTTACATGTACTGGGCACTAGCATATCATTACCCCTGGAAATTATTAACTATTCTATGCCCTCTGTGTATACAGAATATATTTCTACATACTGTACTGGCTGTGCCACTCAATTATCTCTGGCATTGTTTTTAATTATAGCATTAAGCTGATTGCGAGTACTGCAACATTGCTTCGGCTAGCTGCCACTAGGCACGGTTAATGTCCTATGACTTATTCCCTTAGTTGCATCTTTGCAGTACTGGCATTCTACTCAGCCATGTTACATGCCTTCTCTTATATTGTGGTACAGCAGTTGCGCTACTTACCATATGTCAAGTGCTCACTTGTGTGCAAGTTTGGGGTTGCAGACTTTACATGTACTAGGCACTAGCATATCGTTACCCCTGGAAACTAGTAACTATTCTATGCCCTCTGTGTATACAGAATATATTTTATACATACTGTACTGGCTGTGCCACTCAATTATCTCTGGCATTGTTTTAATTATAGCTTTAAGCTGATTGCGAGTACTGCAACATTGCTTCGGCTAGCTGGCACTAGACACGGTTAATGTCCTATGACTTATTTCCTTTAGTTGCATCTTTGCAGTACTGGCATGCTACTCAGCCATGTTACACGCCTACTTGGATATTGTGGTACAGCAGTTGCTCTGTAAACATTAGTTAATAAATTAAGGTCCCCCCACTCCTGGTTTGTTTTCTCCCCGATCAGAAATGGCCCCTGCATAATTTAAATTAAGCGGGGGAATTCTGGGAGGCGAAAACAATTACGCAGCGCTCTGTGAGAGCTGCGCGCGCCGTGGGGGGGGCGCACATTTAAGCAAACGCACAAGGAGGTTTCCCTCTCACTCCTACACAGCTACGGTACGCTCCACACGAAACACCCGCCCTCCTCCCTTGACTGCAGAACATCTTGCTCTTCGAGCTCCTCACGTTTCTCCTATGCTACTCTCTAATTTGGGGGTGCTGCGCCGGATCCCCAAGTCTAGGGCTGCCCGCAGCTACTTACCATATGTCAAGTGCTCACTTGTAGTGCAAGTTTGGGGTTGCAGACTTTACATGTACTGGGCACTAGCATATCATTACCCCTGGAAATTATTAACTATTCTATGCCCTCTGTGTATACAGAATATATTTCTACATACTGTACTGGCTGTGCCACTCAATTATCTCTGGCATTGTTTTTAATTATAGCATTAAGCTGATTGCGAGTACTGCAACATTGCTTCGGCTAGCTGCCACTAGGCACGGTTAATGTCCTATGACTTATTCCCTTAGTTGCATCTTTGCAGTACTGGCATTCTACTCAGCCATGTTACATGCCTTCTCTTATATTGTGGTACAGCAGTTGCGCTACTTACCATATGTCAAGTGCTCACTTGTGTGCAAGTTTGGGGTTGCAGACTTTACATGTACTAGGCACTAGCATATCGTTACCCCTGGAAACTAGTAACTATTCTATGCCCTCTGTGTATACAGAATATATTTTATACATACTGTACTGGCTGTGCCACTCAATTATCTCTGGCATTGTTTTAATTATAGCTTTAAGCTGATTGCGAGTACTGCAACATTGCTTCGGCTAGCTGGCACTAGACACGGTTAATGTCCTATGACTTATTTCCTTTAGTTGCATCTTTGCAGTACTGGCATGCTACTCAGCCATGTTACACGCCTACTTGGATATTGTGGTACAGCAGTTGCTCTGTAAACATTAGTTAATAAATTAAGGTCCCCCCACTCCTGGTTTGTTTTCTCCCCGATCAGAAATGAAAAATCAATTTTCCAAAATTAATTTTTATTTCTAGTCTGACGCGACACTTGAGCGCGTTTCGTAAAACTTATTACATTTCAAAGACTTTAGTTTATACACACACAACTTATGACTGAACAGCATTGGCTCTTATACCTGCATTTGGGTTAGGTGATGTAATACAATAGTGGGGTGAAAAACAAACTTTCAACAAAACACAGAACACGGAACAATGGGTATAGATTTGCAGAAGTTGGGTAAAGATAGAACTGCAGAAGTCCTATTGGCCCATATTTCTTGATGTTTCTATATTGGAGCGGAGTCTTGAAGTGGGTAGAATATAGTTGTGCGTTAATTGGCTGTTGATTGCTGGTGTTGGCTCTTGATGTGTAGTGCCTCACAGATGTCAAGCCGCCTGCTGTCGCTGTATCTATCAATGATTTCTGTGTTGTTTGTTAAGATTTCTCTGGTGATGGTTTGGTTGTGGGAAGAGATTATATGTTCCTTAATGGAGCCCTGTTGCTTATGCATCGTTAAACGCCTGGAAAGAGATGTTGTTGTCTTGCCTATATACTGAGTTTTTTGAGGCTTGCAGTCCCCAAGAGGGCATTTGAAGGCATAGACGACGTTGGTCTCTTTTAGAGCGTTCTGCTCCGTGTCTGGAGAGTTTCTCATGAGTAGGCTGGCCGTTTTCTTGGTTTTATAGTAAATCGTCAGTTGTATCTTCTGATTTTTGTCTGTAGGTGTGGTATCTGTGTATAGCTGAGATAGTCTTGGTAGTAAGGTTGATGTAAAGTCATTCCTGGTTACTGACTAATACTTAAATAATTACATGACTAGAGTAGCTCCCAAGCTGGTAGCGTCCTGTATGCTTTGTTTACCTTCTCTCTACTGGCGTCCAGCCGCCGCACATAGAAAACGGATGGTACCATTTTCTGTGAACATGACATCCCTCCTTTTCTTTAAAAAGAATGAATACAGGATGTCTACCATGCTTGTAGCACAAAGCAAAGTTATTGACAAAGTAAGTTATTAACATGTCAAGAGATATTGCATACATTTAACATTAATTAAGCACACAAAGAATTTAAACAATCTTTACCACAAAGGATTTCAATGTTAAAAATACATATGCAATGTTAAACAAACATGAAAGAAACTGTAATACAAAGTTACAAAATATTGAATGAGAGATCTGCATTATTCAAACAATATTAAATTTAGTTTAGCATAACAAGTAAATACTTTGCATTACATAGGAACACAATTAATCATCATATCGTGTAGGGCGTTTAACATGACGTTTAGGACGAGAGTCCTTAAATACACGAATATCCCTCGATGAATTGTTTATCGAGTTATAACTCATTTTTTCTTTTGCACGACTTTGCACTTTATCATTTTCTACACTAGTTGGAATCACTTTGAAATAAGCCATATTATGTGTTATACTATGATCTCTATTACTCGCTGTTACCATAGTTCCTTTTACACTAATCACTTTATATGGTCTTGTATCATACGGCATATCTAGCTTTCCCTCTTTTTTCTTTTTAACGAGAACAGTATCTCCAACCTTTATGAATTGTTCCTTTGCACGTTGATCATGAGCAATTTTCATTTTGCCCTTGGCTAGTGCATCCTTCTGAGCGAGACGTTTATCCGTTACCTTGGCTGGCATGACAGGTAGTGCGATCCTCATAGGACGTCCAAATAAAAGTTCGCCAGGCGACTTGCCCAGTGTTCCATGCGGTGTTGCACGGTAGTTCCTGAGAAAAGCATACATAGCTTGTTTCCAGGATCGTCCTTCGGCATGAGCACAGCGTACCGCTTTCATGAGAGGTTGCATGAATCTCTCTACTTCTCCATTTGCTTGAGGATGTAGTGGCATCACACGGCGGTGTTTGAATCCAATATGCTCAGCAAAGTTGACGAAGTCTTGTCCATTAAATGGCGGTCCATTGTCCGTCTTGACAACTTCAGGAATGCCAAAGTTTGAAAAGATCTTGTCGAGCTTCGGGATGACGCCTTTGCAGATGTGGAAGTGATGATTTCTACTTCTGGATAACGTGAGTGATCATCAATGACTACCATCAAGTACTCTCCAGTTGGTAGCGGTCCACAGAAATCCATCGATACTTCCATCCATGGTGCAGCAGGTAGTGGTGAAGGTTGTAGAGGTGTTGGTCTTGAAGTATCCACTGCAGCTTGGCAAGGGACACAGGCATCATGCATGTCCTTAGCTTGACGATCAATGCCAGGAAACCACACCTTTTCTCGTAGCAGCTGTTTGGTCCTTACAAGACCTTGGTGTCCTTGATGTGCAAGCTTCAGAGCACGTTGCTGGAGAACAGCTGGAATGACGATACGAGTACCTCGCAGCACAGTGTCGCGTTGTTGCGTAACACTTAATTCTGTCTGGATGCGTTCAAGTGCTTTGAATGCATCTTGGTCAACTCCTGAGGGTGGGATGCGTGGAAACTTTTTCTTAGTCAATGCATCCGCTGTTGCTTGCAGAGTTGGGTCCTCTAGGGTTGCAGTACGGATTTCATCAAGAGTGAGAGCCTTAGGGACTGCATCACAGGTTACAGAGTGTACATATTCCTCGGCAACTTGCTGATGCTTGGTGATGGTGAAACTGTTGGCAGGATGTCGACTGATGTAATCAGCGGGATTGCCTGCACCCGGCTTGTATTTCACCGTAAAGTTGTATGGTTGCAGACGAAGAGCCCATCTCTCAATGCGAGCTGGTGGTTTGGACTTTGGATTATTGAAGATGGTCTCCAACGGTTTGTGGTCAGTGACTATCGTGGTAAAGGGTGCACCAAGCAGATACACATTGAAGTGTTCACAGCCCCATACAAGAGCAAGAGCTTCCTTCTCTGTCTGACTGTATCGTTGCTCAACATCTGTGAGAGAACGGCTGGCGTAGGCAATTACTACTCTTGAATCTGGTTGACCAGGTTTGTGTTGGGCTAACACAGCACCTAAACCAACAGGACTAGCATCCACCGTTAACTCAGTGTCCATTGATGGATCAAAGTACGCAGCAGTCGCATTTTCTACTAGTGCATCTTTCACAGCATCAAATGCATTTTGCTCGATATCGCTCCAGTACCATGATGCATTTTCTTCAGAGCTCACGTAGAGGCTTCGTAATGGTAGCAAAATCTGGAATGAAGCGAGAACAGTAGTTTGCCATTCCCAGAAAACTATGTACTTCAGTGGATGTTGAAGGAGGTGCAGCATTCTTGATATCTGCAACTTTCTTAGGATCTGGAGACAGACCTTTGTCACTAAGTACATGTCCAAAGAATTCAATTTTATGTTGATTGAACTCACACTTTGCTCGGCTTAGCGTCAAATTCTTTTCTCGTAAGCGTTGCAATGTTGCACGAAGAGCTTTGTCGTGTTCAGCTTGGGTACGGCCATAAACAATGATGTCATCAGACATGTTGTCAGCATTAGGTATATCTTGCAATACCTGGCTGATGATGTGCTGGAATACTTCAGCAGCACTGTTAATACCAAAACTCAGGCGCTTGTACCTATACAGACCTCGATGTGTCGTAAACGTTGTGATGAATCGACTCTCATCATCAAGTTCAAGCTGATGATAGCCCTTGTTTAAATCTAACTTGCTGAATACAGTTGCACCATTCAAGCGGTAGATCATATCATCTACAGTGGGGTGTAGGATGGCGTTCACGCATTATTGCCTTGTTGGGAACACGCATGTCTACACAAATGCGTATCTCATCTGGATTCTTCGGCTTTGGTGGAGTGACAATTGGGCTTACCCATGGTGTTGGGCCTGTTACCGGTTCAATGATATCTAGTTCTATCAGCCTATCCAGTTCGGCATCGACTTTCTTGCGAGTATGGAATGGTTGTCGGCGATGTGGTTGGGCAACTGGAATTACATCTGGGTTGATATGCAGATGTACCTTGCTATCAGTATAACAACCTATGGATTTAAACCGATCAGAAAATTCAGCCAATAGCTCAACATTGTTTGCAGATTCCACTGCTACAGCATTAGAAAGCTGAAGTAGCCCAATTTGGTTGAAGTCTTGTAACTGAGTAGAGACTCCTTTGCATTCCTAAAACATGGAATGTAGTAATGAGCATTGCATCTTTGACTTAATCTCTGCAGTGAAAGTTCCAATCACTGGTAAGGCTACCTTTGAAGCATAGCAGTGGCTTTGCCATTATAGTTTTCAAGCTTTGGGACTGTTTTTTTAATTTTTCATAGTTGGCACTCAGCAATGGTGTCAATGTTTGATCCAGTGTCAATGAGAACTTTGAGACAAATGCCAGCAATGTATACTATAGTCTCTGGGTTGTTTGGAAGATCATTCCATTCTGTGATTGCTTGTACTCCACAAATGTATCACATTCACTGTCATCTGAGACTGGTTGTAATGAAATGTTGTCTTGTACTTATTAACATTCTTGATTTGAGGTGCAATATTGTGTTTGCCACCTCGACTCCTATGACCTGATCCTCGTACATGCTTTTATTTTGATTGATTGTGTTTTTCTTCTAGTGCGGAACGACACATAGCACAAAATGACCTAGTTTTTCTACACTCATAGCACTTCTTACCTTGTGCAGGACAAACATTATCTTGGTGTGGGTATCTCCTCACAATTGTAACATTTAATTATTGACACCTCTGATGTGAGTCGTTTGGACTGCTTGAGTCTTGTTCCATGACTCCAGTTGTGATTTGGTTCTCAGCTCAATTTAATGTTAGGTTTGCATGATATCTTCTTTGATCATGGTGTCCTCCCTGAACCTTACATACTTCATGCTGTTAGTAACTGTGGCAGAATCGTTGTTGGCACGGCCTCCATGACACCCGCAGCATCAACCCCCAGCACAGCCTTCCAGTCGACCGAAGACGCGCCTATCCAGTATCTTGGTAAAAGAACTTCATCATCAACAAGTTCTAGAGCTCTTCAACGGAGATGTGTAGATGTACAGCATTTTCAATTATTTGCTGTTTGATTTTCAGCAAACTCACAATG
>WNGS01044842.1:0-10937 GCA_020271785.1 Procambarus virginalis
AACATTTGTGAGACACGTGTAAGACACATTTGTAAGATACATGTAAGACACATTTGTAAGAGACTTTTGTAGTCACGTGTAAGACACTAATTTGTAAGACACATTGTAGACCACAATTGTACATACATTTGTAATGACACATTTGGAAGTACACGTGTAAGACATCATTTGGTAAGGACACATCTGTATAGACACATTTTGTAAGACACAATTGTACGATACATTTGAAAGACACATTTGTAAGAAACGTGTAAGACACATTTGTAAGACACATCTGTAAGACACATTTGTAAGACACATTTGTAAGATACATTTGTAAGACACATTTGAAACACATTTGTAAGACACAATTGTAAGATACATTTGTAAGATACATTTGTAAGACACTTGTAAGAGACATTTGTAAGATACATTTGTAAGACACATTTGTAAGAGACTTTTGTAAGACACATTTGTAAGACAACATTTCGTAAGATACATTTGTAAAAACACATTTGTAAGACCACTTGTGAGAGTTCAGACACTAGGAAAAGGATAATAAACCAAAACCAAAGGGATAACATTAATCTGTAAGACATTTGTAAGATGTTCAACTCAAATTAGCCATGTGAGTGTTAACAATAACTAATTCAGTTTAAAATTAATGAGCAAGTGGAATGAGATCCAAGTGGTGATGTGCGAGGCTACACTATGGTGGCCAGAAGGTCTTGGGGGGTTGGGTGGGGGACAATTATATTTATAGGCTACCTGCGTGACAGAAAGGCAAGGCCCAGGAGCTGAAGCTCATCATGCTAAGCACCATATGGAAACATCTATGAGCATAGACCTGGGGTGAGACATAAGGAACAAACACTGTTCTCAGGGGTCGAGGTATAACCCCAAAAAAGTAATATACCAGGACAGTTATTGTCCAGGTCTGTAATGGAGAGCCGAGTGCGCGGCAGTACACTTTTTAAATTTAACATCGTGTAATTATCATAAAATATAAACAATAAAATGCCCCAAAAATATTAAAGCAAACACAAACTATTTAGTAAATCTGTCATATATATTAAAGAAGTGTGGGTAGTGGGAAAAGATGAGAGTGGTTGAGGAGTAAGGAGGGGGAGCGGAGGGTGGAAGGAGGAGGGCGACGCTGCTGCTGCTTGCGCGGCTGCCATGGGTCTCACCCCACCACAGTCCATCGCCCATACAATCTTCTTACCGCGTCCACCATACCTACAGTGTCAACACACCCACAATCTTACGCTTCCACCACACCTACAGTGTCAACACGCCCACAATCTTAACGCGTCCACCACACCTATAGTGTCAACACGCCCACAGTCTCAACGCGTCCACCATACCTACGTGTCAACACGCCCACAATCTTAACGCGTCCACCACACCTACAGTGTCAACACGCCCACAGTCTCAACGCGTCCATCACACCTACATGTCAACACGCCCACAGTCTCAACGCGTCCACCACACCTACAGTGTCAACACGCCCACAGTCTCAACGCGTCCACCACACCTACAGTGTCAAACACCAACAGTCTCAACGCGTCCACCATACCTACAGTGTCAACACGCCCACAATCTTAACGCGTCCACCACACCTACAGTGTCAACACGCCCACAATCTTACCGCGTCCACCATACCTACAGTGTCAACACGCCCACAATCTTAACGCGTCCACCACACCTACAGTGTCAACACGCCCACAGTCTCAACACGTCCACCACACCTACAGTGTCAACACGCTCGCCACACGCCCACAGTCTCAACGTGCCCACCGTACGCCCAGACTCAATGCGCCCACCACAGACACTACACTCAACAATAAAGGTAAGGTTATGCTAGTTAATGTTGGCCCTGTAGTTGTAACTGAGGCAGAGGAGCACACCCCTCCGCCGCCGCCGCCGCCATTGTTTACATTGAAAAACGTTTCCAGACATATTTTTTAAATTATATTTAAATTGTGTTTTACGGTTAATAACATAAAGTTGGCTTCTCAGTTCTTCAGCAAAGCTGAAAGCTTGTACTTGATTAGTTATTTTTTTTAACATTATAATGGAGACATTGGAGCCAGATGAACAGGTGTGTGGCCGGCCGCCTCCCTCACACCACGCCCAGTTGTTTGAAGCGTGGCTGTGGGGGCGTGGGAGTGGCTGTGGGGGCGTGGGCGTGGCTGTGGTGTCGTGGCTGTGGAGGCGTGACTGTGGGGCGTGGCTGTGGTGTCGTGGGCGTGGCTGTGGGGGCATGGCTATGGGAGCGTGGGCATGCCTGTGGGGTCCTGGGCGTGACTGTGTTCACCTAGTTGTGGTTGAGGGGGTTGAGCTCTGCTCTTTCGGCCCGCCTCTCAACTGTCAATCAATTGTTTCTAACTACTACTATTTCTCACCCCCCCCCCACACACAAGTAGGGTAAAGTGCGACTACGACCGTGCGCACCATCTGGCCAGGTGAGCTCATTAGAGCCAGCTGGCCATGTGGTGCTCAGGTATGTAGCCACATAATGTTGTAAGGGGGTTTTCCCGGAAGTTGGGGTGTGTTGGACGCGTGTAAGCGTCCGGTGTTTTGGGTATGTGGTCAGGGAAGATTGTGGTCATGTTGTTTGGGGGGTAGGGGAGTATGTAGGACTATGTGGTATGTGGTTATGTTGTTAAGAGTAAATGAATATGTATGTTTGTTTTCCGTAGACTTAATCCTGTGTGTAGATAATAGTTTATGATTAAAGACTATGTATTGCTATGCGCCTAGAGTATGTGGTGAGTGTTCTAGATGACCCAACATATGTTGTTGGGGTAGGGGAGGGACAGGGTGAGGGAGGGAGAGGAGAGGGATAGGGAGTCTGAGGGAGAGTGAGGGGACCTTCCCCTATGGCGTGAGTGTTTAGAGCCATTTTTGTGGTTTTGTGGTTTTTGTCAGCTTCCGTTTAGGTAGCACTTGAGAGAGTTGAAGTGCCAGGAGGGTAGGAGAGAAAGAAAGAGGCGGACAGACCGACAGACAGACAGATCGACAGGCAGACAGACAGACAGACAGACAGACAGACCGAAGGGTAGGAGGAGATGGGAGTGGTAGCAGGAAGTGAACCATTAACCTTAAGCGCTTTTCGATGCTCACCCCAACAGGCCATCACCTGTCAACCATCAATCATCACTTCTCATTTGACCGGAAACGTTTCTCTTTCTAGCATAGGTGGCGTCATATCTCCCCTCAGCAAAGATTATATGCAATAAATGGGGAAAAGTAAACACATTATATAAATTTATTTCTTTTATTAAACACTTAAGCGATTTACAACGATAATAATGTGGAAAGGCTTTCATTCAGCCCATCGAAGCTTCGGGTCATCCTAGCCAATCATCCAATCTGTAGACAGGTAGATTGGGAGTCATTCATCCTATCCATCGATCCTTCCCAGCACGAGGGCAGGAAGTGCTAACTGAAGAGTATTTCCAAGTAGTGGTGTGATCATATCTTCCTCTCCCCTACCTTCTAGAGGGGACACCCCTCCCCCCTCCCCTCCCATACCTTCTAGAGGGGACACCCCTCCCCCCTCCCCTCCCTTACCTTCTAGAGTGGGGCACCCCTCTCCCTCCCCTCCCATAGCTTCTAGAGGGGACACCCCTCCCCCCTCCCCTCCCTTACCTTCTAGAGTGGGGCACCCCTCTCCCTCCCCTCCCTTAGCTTCTAGAGGGGACACCCCTCCCCCTCCCCTCCCTTACCTTCTAGAGTGGGACACCCCTCTCCCTCCTCTCCCTTACCTTCTAGAGTAGTACGGACCAGGTCCACATACCGTCACATCGACCTGAGAAGTGTCACCACATACACATCACTTAGTAACTCAAAGTCAGTAGGTTAGCGCTTACTGAAAGAGGAAACATTTTTTTTTTCTTGGCGGAGCGAGCCTCGAACCCCGGCTTGCCTCTGTAAAGGTTGACACATGACTGAGGCTAAATGAGGTGAGACCGCACCCTTAGCCAACCGCTCCTCCCCTCACACTTGACATCCCCAAGTTAACAGCTTACACACTTTCTCGCTATAAAGAATAATAAATAAATAAATAAATACTTAGGAGAAGTAAAACCACTTGTATTTTAACGTGGTCATCATGGTAACATCATTCTTTGCTCAAATAGCATTTTCTCTCTCTATCTCTATCTCTCCTCTCTCTCTCTCTCTCTCTCTCCGCTCTCTCTCTCTCTCTCTCTCTCTCTCTCCTCTCGCTCCTCTCGCTCTCTCGCTTTCTCTCTCTCTCTCCTCTCTCTCTCTCTCTCTCCTCTCTCTCTCTCTCTCTCTCACTCCTCTCACTCTCTCTGCTCTCTCTCTCTATTCAGATTCATTTAATAGTTTGGAAAAGTAACATCATTTCCTTTCTCCTGCTTCTACTGTTCACGTATCTTTTTCATTTCACTTAGACTGACAGCTCACCAGAGGATGGAAGACTAATGTCAATTTTCGGGCCCCCATCTCTCTCACCCTTATAACGTATAACGTAACATGACCAACATGCTGACGTCGTTCTCTGCCCAAATATCATTAATCGTGAGTCGTGATCACTTCCCACAAATTTTGTTAACTATGATCCCAACATCAGCTGACCCAATAAATATCATTGAAATGTAAGCGTGTTTTTTTCTCAATCTCCATCACCTCTTCTTCCCACACCGTTACTGCAGACCTTGTAACACACAACGTCACACACCATTCATATATAGTCAATGCGGAAAAACATAGTCTTGATACTATTATTAATTGACTTGTTCATTATCCACGAGTTCAAGATCGTCTCACAGCCTTGAAATCAGACCTACATTATCCAAATGTAAACAGACCGAATGAGTCGATAGTGAAATAGCTCTGACTTGTAACACAGTCAAACTTTCTTCTATCCAAATAAATAACATTTGAAAAATGTATGTCTGTCTACTCATTCCGTCTCGTTAGGGTCTGACCTTGTGTCTTTCCATAGCGGGAAGTTTTCACTCATCAGCTATTAGTAATCGTTCGATCCAGCAGAAAAAAAACAGAGACTGCTGACAGTGTGACAGTTTTAACCTAACGTAACGTGGATCTCATCATCTTTTCAGCAGTCCAAATAACATTATGAAAAGTAAGTGAGACTTAGTCCAGCTCAATTACATGTCTTATTATTATATAATTGTGAAATAAGCACAGATGAGTTTGGGGAGACATGTTCACTACCTATAAATTCTAGATAGAAAAAAAAACAGACTCATCATCTTTTTCAACAGTCCAAATAACATTATGAAAAGTAAAGTGAGACTTAGTCCAGCTCAATTACATGTCTTATTATTATATAATTGTGAAATAAGCACAGATGAGTTTTGGGGACATGTTCACCACCTATAAATTCTAGATAGAAAAAAAAACAGAGACTGGTGTTAACATAGTGGATGGAAAAAAAGTTTATCATTCTCTTAATACGTTTTTTTTCAATAACTGACAGACATTACATATTTTTATCTTGACAGACTTTTATTCAACAACTGGTAAACATATCACATCATAATGCAGTCACATGGTGTTAACATAGTGGATGGAATTTTTTTTTATCATTCTCTTAACACGTTTTATTCAATAACTGACAGACATTACATATTTTTATCTTGACAGACTTTTATTGAACAACTGGTAAACATATCACATCATAATGCAGTCACATGGTGTTAGCATAGTGGGTGGAAAAATAGTTTATTCAAGAGCGACTTTCGGTCAGTTGTCTGAATATTGAAATGTGAACCGTGTTAAATTGACTTGTTCATTATCCACGAGTTCAAGCTGCCTTGAACTCGGACCTACATTATCCAAAACAAACTTTCCGCTATCCAAATAAATATAATTTGAAAATGTGCGCGTGTCTACTCATTCCATCTCGTCAGGGTCGGACCTTGTGTCTTCCCCTAGCGCGAGTTTTTTTTTTCACTATCCATGTCCTTCGCGCTCATCAGCCATTAGTGATCGTGGTTCCAGCAGAAAAAAAACAGAGTCTACTGACAGTGTGACAGTTTAGCCCTCTGTAACTCATTGTAACGCAAATCATCTTTCTGCAATCCAAATACATTATATCGTTACGTATCGCGTTTTACTGAATGAGGGAAACATTTTACATCTTAATAGGTGTCTCGAGTAAATGAGCGAACGAGCATTCTAGCGGTACACCCCTTGAAGTGTGACAGCCGTCTGGCCAGCTGTGGCCGACGCACAAATGCTCTTATGTCGGCTAACCTACACTCACATCCGACGACACATGCTATCACATCCATCACACACATTATTTCCTCAACCATGTAGTCTCTCTCTCTCTCTACATTTCTCCTAGCTTCTACCATCACTCAGTAACTCAGCAAGTCAAACAGCAAAGCAGACTGAAGACTCTAATAATAGACTGTCGGGCATTCAGTTAACCACTCGGTAAGTGCTTACTGAACGTCGAAATCATTTCATGTGTGCCCATTTTTTACTTGAACCCGTCTCCACTCCAACCAGTCAGGACCTGGGGTCCCGACTCGGACCGCAGGTCCGGTTTGGAGTGGAGACGGGTTCAAGTAAAAAATGGGCACACATGAAATGATTTCGACGTTCAGTAAGCACTTACCGAGTGGTTAACTGAATGCCCGAGAGTCCAATACGGGTTGATGATAGTATTTAATTTAAGATTGAGAAACTTAAAACTAAACTAAATGCCCACACATGTGACAATTTCCACGTTCAGTAAACACTCCCTGAGTTGTAAACTGAAAGACTAAGCCAGCCAATGTATGGTTGATGATGATAGTAATATTTTAAGATTGGGAAACTTTAAACTAAATGACTACACATGTAGCGATTTTGCATTCAGTAAACACTTACTGAGTTGTAAACTGAATGTCGGAGCCCGCCAATACAAGGTTAGTGACAGTAATATATATATATGTGAGGTGATGAACTGGATACTGGCAGGGGAACAACGAAGCTGTGATATTGAAAAGAAACTGAACTGAATTTGAAAGTTGATTAATATATTGTCGGGGTTTCACGGTGTTCTCGTTAGAGAAGGGTTAAAGCAACAGTAGACTGGATCTCCTTTCCAGGTGGTTGCTCCAACAATAACCCTTACTCACCGTCGTTCGGCGGGTCTTCCCTCGATCCTCTAGGCTCCACTGCTGGCCTCGGAGAGTACCCCAGTCGGTCTCACAACCGGCCTTTAATTGCAAGATGAGTGGGGCACAGATCGTTCCCTCAATCTGTGGCCCGCCCCGACACCGAACTCTTACACAGCCTTCAAGGTCGCCAACTGGTTTTTAGGTGTCCAGTAACACTGCAGTGGTCAGGTGTAATTGTGGCAAGAGCAAATTCCAGTAATATGGTATCAGGCAGGTCACTCTGCTTTACTTCATTACACGGTCACAAGATAAATGGAGGGGATGATATCAAACACCAAAGAGTTTTGGTATTTTACTTAAAAGACAACGAGAAATATATATGCATCAATGTATCAGGAATAATATATGACAATTGCTCCATTCATAGCATAATATTCTGGAGCGCACCGATATGGTAACATCGGCAGCGCCACGCGTCACCTGTCAGATCTCAGCTGACCGCGACCCTCGCGATCGTGGGAACAGACTAGTACTTGTTTTCTAATTCTGTCGCGATCCCCGTTTATTTAACTTTTTCCAAAACACTATTCAACATTCACATGGCTTACTTATGATTTCACTGGCCTCACGATCAACATCTTATTCACAATACTCTCACAGTGACTTTTCACCGTACCAAAAGATTACTCTATTCTTAATAATATTTACTGTGAATGCACTCACTTGATCACTGAACTTTTCTTTATATCTATACTTTCTCTCAAAGAGATATCACTGGCAATCACTTCACGTATATGATATTATTCAGTACACAGTCATGTCATATATAAATCAGTAATCAAATTTCAGGCATATATATATATACATCATGAAGATCAATACACAGGCATTTATATCAATAGATCATAGAGATCAACACACAGGCATTTATATCGATAGATTATAGAGATCAACACACGGGCACTTATATCAATAGATTATAGAGATCAATCCACAGGCATTTATATCAATAGATTATAGAGATCAATCCACAGGCATTTATATCAATAGATTATAGAGATCAACACACCAATATCTGGTTTACTACCAATATATATATAATAATACTCACTGTAAATTAATAATAGTCACAGTAAATTCTCTGATGAATCTTGGTGCTTGCACACACCCACACATAGATATATATGTAAACTGATACTGTGAGCGCTCTGGGCAGGCTCACCACATACTGTGCTCTCTGTGACTTAAACTCAAGTGAGACTTGCTCACGACATATAAAATATCCTGACAAGAAAATATATAGCTAACTAAAGGGGAAATGGGAGGGTAACTGTAAACACCTACTTCACCTATCCTAGGATGACAGTTGGGTTGTAGCTCCTGGTCCAGGCTCTCGCCTCGTTCACCATCCAGAAACACAAGCCCACGCCTTAGGATGTCGCGTCTCGCCGCTTCTGTACACAGCAGGTCCGTGCTCCTTCCTCTACAGTACGTCGCAGGGTTGAAGTCGGTCTCCTGGCCGTCAACTTTCCTCCCAACTACGGCAGCCAGCCTACGTCTCGGCGGTCGTCGCACGTTTCCCAATTAGTCCTTGTCACTGTACTCCCAGAGGAACTGCCTCTCACCACTACGAAGTCACTGTGAAGTTATCAGCCGTCCCAGACGATGCTGCTTAAGCTCCACACGCACAGCACCCGACTTCAGAGCACTTGAAGCTCACAACACTGTCAATTCCCTCGTCGTCTAGATATATCGCTAGGTATTTGGGAAGACTTCTCGACGTGCTTGCATCCAACTGTTGACTCGTAGGGTTCCACGAAGGTGGGGTTACTGTCAAACTTGACAGGATCGTCGATCACACGTTCAACCTGGTTGACAAGGCTGTCAACCCGGTTCACTCACGGTGGGTGGCCCGGCCACTAAGCTGTCTCTTATACTGGTGAACTGCCAACGACGACACACGTCGATGCCCGGCCCACTTCTTGCAACGCACCTGTCCCTGAGCACTTGTTGCTCAATATTCTGTCAATTCCTTATCTGAGCCACATCTGGGTTGCAGGAAGACCTCACAGAGTGCGTGCCAACAACTGGAGACGCTTACATCCACCGGAGTTCGGTAAATCCGTCACTCTGACAGGATGACCGATCGCGCGTCCTACCTCTCGGACGTGTCGTGAAAGACTGATATCGCCACGGCGCCAACACGGCCGGACCCCCCATGCCTATGTGACGTCACTTTTCCCAAAGTTGGTTTTCATTGGCTCCCAGTGCCACGTCGCTGACGGTGACCAATCTGGCGCCACTGACGTCACACAGTTTTGGCGGGAGAACAGACTCGCCAGCGCCATATTGGCTCCCTAAAGGGCCTATCCCACAGGCCAAAATACTACATTTTCGCAAATTTCTCGGCTCTTCGAGAATACTGTTCTCTCCCACATATGTTCAATTGATGCCTGCAATGTAGAGAACGCTCGGGAATAGTGGACATGACTCTTACAGCAGGCGTGGGAGAATTAGAAGGGGGGGAACACCGTCACATACCCCTCCCCTTAAAATAAGAGTCATGTCTGGTTAGTGCATGCGGGACAACGCATCTGCGACTACGTTGTCCTTTCCACTAAAATCTTGGCTTCCAGCCAGTATTGCAGCCGCCAATGTGTGACACTCCTCATGTGTCTGCAGACCGTCTTCAAGGTCATCCTGGGCGTCCACTGCTTACCTATTACGGACCGAGGGCTCCACACCTCACGTCCGTTCACCAGCTGGAACTGTGAGAAGTTTAACGGTTCTGCCACTGCTTTGCAAATGGCCAACAAAACAGGGCCCGCTGTCTCTTCCCACTCGTCTTCCTGCTCTACGCAGAACATTCTCAGAGTTGTCTCTGAGGTGGAGTGGAATCTTCCGACCGCCCCCTTCGACTGCGATCGGTAGGGCGACGACCGAATCTGCATCACTCCCCAATTTATCACTGTTCGTCTGACACACTCAGACCGGAATATATTTCCACTGTCAGCCTGATTTTCCCTGGGCCTCCTCACCCAAGAGAAAAGATGTTGTAGTTGCCCAGCCACTTCTCTCGACGTTGAACGTCGCATCGTGGTCATCCCTAGGTGACCCGCAGAGTCAACAGCGTGCAACGGACTCAACACTGCCGCTCTGCACTTGGCTGGCAACGCTACTTGGTCTCTCGTACCTGGAGAGGCTTTTCCGACCTCCATCCTTACAGGTTTACACTGTCTTATTAATATGCCTTCTTGCCTGTTAAAGTGAGTAGCTTTCTCGGGACCAATACGTCCTCCTTTGGCCTTACAAATCAACTTGGGGATTCTGCCTGCTGCACCTCCTCGAGACGAGTGCGGTCCACCCTGGAGAACCGGTGAGGGTCACCTGTACCTCACCTTCTGGGCTGCCTTCGCCCTCCACTCGCTCTCCGGGTTCCATAACGAGGTGATCAATTCCCAGGCCGGCGGACGTCTCCTCGTCGGCCTTATCAGATCCACGCCCTCCTCGTCCGTCGCACTGCCTCGGAACTACGGCACATACAGGGAACGCCTCCATGGCGATTCCTTTCTCGTCCCCATAGGCGTCGAACACTCCGCCTTTCTTCCTGTAGTGCTCCAAGCACTCCTCGTCCTTCACGAGGTTCGGTAGGACACGTCCTCCACATGCGTCATTTCCCAAAATGACCTGTGCCTCCCTCGTGGGCATCGTCGCACAGACCCCCACTACTAGGGTTTGGCATCCATAAACCGAACTCAGGGTTACCTGGTGTAGGGGCATCTGCACTGGGCCTCCCACAGTGGTCACACTTGCCTCACCTACACAGGTATTCTCGTGACACTT
>WNGS01044844.1:0-25911 GCA_020271785.1 Procambarus virginalis
ATGTCTGAAGCAGCATTGTTTGTGGTACCATAATGTCTGAAGCAGCATTGTTTGTGGTACCACAATGTCTGAAGACACATTGTTTGTGATGCTACGATAATGAGCAACATTAAATGATAGGAGGATTATGAGAACTTCCAATCCAGGGATCCCATCACAATGGTTGTACAGTACTATTCAAATCACTTGTGCTGTCTCATTTGAGTACTGCTCAGTACTCACTTCCCCCTCAGAGCAGGAGAGATGCTGAAATAGGCGGAGTACAGAGAACATATATGGCATATATAGACACGATAAAAACTTAAATATTGGGCCGTTTCAAAGTTCTCCAAATGTACTATAGACAAGAGACGAGAGAGATATCAAATAATATACACGTGGAAAATATGGGATGGGCTATGGTACCCCATGAGAAAAAATGGTTATAGAAAAACATTATATTATATATATATATATATATATATATATATATAATAATATATATATTATATATATATATTATATATATATATATATATATATAGGGGGGTACCACCTCTGGTGCAATTATAGGGACCCACAGCCTCAGAGAAGGGAACACAGAGCATTCAGGGAAAAACTTGCCATTTAACTCTGAATACATGAGGGTGTTCGCTTCTCCTACCACCCCCCTTTTTATGGTGTACACTTTATTAAGCAAGGTTATACAGTTACATATCTGATTGTATACAAAAAATGAGCATTAAGAGGACACAAAAATAGTTCGCTTCCTAGAGGCTGTAGATTTCCTCGAACTCCTCCGACGTTGGGCAGGAACCGAGGATGCAGCGAGCATTCCCCCTCTGGATCGCGACACTGAGGCGCTGAAAGAGAAAACTTGCCGCTCTAGGGTCTCTTGTGGTGTCAATGAGCTTGGAACCAAGATCCTTTAGAAACCTTCTTGCACTCTCTCCCCATGGGCCTAGGGTCTCAGACCCTATTGGAACGAAGTTGTACCGATGATCTAATTGCCTATACTTGGCTGACTTGTCTCTTTCTCTGTGTGTCGCCGCGGCTCCTGCTGTGCCAGCAGAGAGGTTGATGTATGTGGCTGCCAGGGTGGATACGCAAGTATAGTCCCATGCCAACTGTCTGCCACCCTTCCACGGACGCAGTGTGATTCCGTCTGGTCGGCCGGCAAAGCTAACAGAGTCACGGTTCAGAAGGTTGCGGGGCTCTCTCTCCGCTGGACACTGGGCAGAGGCAAGGCTTCTTTTAATGATGTCGTTTACTTCGTCGTGTCTAGTGTGCCAACTACCATATTTTCCACAGTGCAGGCCATGCAATCCATATTCGTCAGCATCTGCCTCGCCGCAAATACACCTATGAACAGTGTGGATAGGGGCAGCAAGACGGAGAGCGACTGCAATACGGAGCTCCTGCGGATCAAGACGTGTGCCTGTCGCAGACATAGGGACTGCCAAAAGGAAGTCCCCTGCATGGGGAGCCTGCACAGCTGTGAGGCGTGCACGATCACTGGGGGTTGTTGCTGCCTCCAGCAAAGCTGTGGCTTCTTTGTCTGCAATGGGGCTGTCCCAACTGGATTGTTTCTTGGCTTTCGGCATGGCTGGTCTGAGTGCTGGGTCTGCCATGGCACCCCATTTCGTGTCGCATTCCGTGTAGTGGGGGTCCTGTATCCCCGCTACATCACTGAGGGTGTCAGGTAGAATTTCCTTAACCAGGTCAGCTGATGCTGAGGAGGAAGACAGGAAGGCTGGGACAGCAATTTGGGTGGCGGTGCGGACACCCAAGCCACCGAGCCTAACAGGAAGAGTGGCTTGTTTCCACTGGCACTCGTTGAGGGAGAGATTAACAACTTTTTCCAGCATGGTCTTCAGTAAGAGGTCATACTCTTCAAGCTTTCGGTTGTCGTAAGATGGGGCGCACCTCAGAAAGTAGGTTAGCCTCGGAAGGGATAGGCATTTGGTGAGGAGATAAAAAGCATCGTGGGCATCGATGTCACCTATTCTGTTATATATATATATATATATATATATATATATATATATATATATATATATATATATATATATATATATATATATATATATATATATATATATATATATGTCGTACCTAGTAGCCAGAACGTCGTACTCGGCCAACTATGCAAGGCCCGATTTGCCTAATAAGCAAAGTTTTCATGAATTAATATATTTTCTCTAATTTTTTTCTTATGAAACGATAAAGCTATCGATTTCATTATGTATGAAGTCAATTTTTTTTATTGGAGTTAAAATTAACGTAGTTATATGACCGAACCTAACCAACCCTACCTAACCTAACCTAACCTATCTTTATAGGTTAGGTTACGTTAGGTAGCCGATAAAGTTAGGTTAGGTTAGGTAGGTTAGGTAGTCGAAAAACAATTAATTCATGAAAACTTGGCCTATTAGGCAAATCGGGCCTTGCATAGTAGGCTCAGAAGTGCGTTCTGGCTACTAGGTACGACATATATATATATATATATATATATATATATATATATATATATATATATATATATATATGAATATATATATATATATATATGCTCCATAAAGCATAGACACAGTGTATTCCCATATTCAACAGGGACTTGATGAAAAAACGTAAATTTGACCCCTCACTTGCTCTGGTGCTCTTGGGAAGTGATGATCTTTGGGGTGTTGAAATGCCCCAAAATTACCACTTCTTTTAAGGGTCTGAGCGTGGTGTAGTGGGTTAACGCGTTACCTGTCATGCCTGTGGCTGGAAGGCTTCTGTGCTGACTAGGGTTCGAGTCTCCTGGTGGGAAAGTGTTCTATAGTTGAATAACTACTCTCGCGTGTTTAGGCGAGTTGGGCATATATATATATATATATATATATATATATATTTATATATATATATATATATATATATATATAAATATATATATATATATATATATATATATAATATATATATATATATATATATATATAAATATATATATATATATATATAATATATATAATATATATATATATATATATATATAAATATGTATATATATATATATATATATATATATATATATATATATATATATATATATATATATAAATATATATATAAATATATATATATATATATATATATATATATAT
This sequence comes from Procambarus virginalis, assembly GCA_020271785.1. Taxonomy (NCBI): domain Eukaryota; kingdom Metazoa; phylum Arthropoda; class Malacostraca; order Decapoda; family Cambaridae; genus Procambarus; species Procambarus virginalis. The sequence goes on from WNGS01044844.1 coordinate 3,129, forward strand.
ATATATATATATATATATATATATATATATATATAAATATATATATAAATATATATATATATATATATATATATATATATATATAAATATATATATATATATATATATATATATATAAATATATATATAAATATCACCAGAGGTGGTACCCCTAATATATATATATATATATATATATATATATATATATATATATATATATATATATATATAATATATATATATATATATATATATATATATATATAAATATATATATAAATATATATATATATATATAATATATATATATATATATATATATATATATATATATATATATATATATATATATATATATGCAATTGACGATCACTAAACACTGATCATTTGTATGCGGAAAAACCACAAAGAAATGCAGAAAGGGAGGTGAACGTTTCGGCTTTTCAAGGCCTTTGTCAACACCAGACTCAGTCTGGTGTTGACAAAGGCCTTGAAAAGCCGAAACGTTCACCTCCCTTTCTGCATTTCTTTGTGGTTTTTCCGCATATATATATATATATATATATATATATATATATATATATATATATATATATATATATATATATATATACTGTACACATGTTTTTCCCTGAATGCTCTGTGTTCCCTTCACTGAGGCTGTGGGTCCCTATAATTGCACCAGAGGTGGTACCCCCATATATATATACACAAACCAACAAAATCACTAAAGAAAGGGGGTGTGAAGAATAAGGAGAGGGGGAACATGTTCCTAAAAATTGCATACACAAACATAGATTGAGTGAGATCAAAGATACTGTAGTTAAGTCATGTAATACAGCTGCAGATACCAGACATTGTTGCACTCATGGAGACAAAACTTGAAGATGATATTTTAAATGAGGTCATATTCTCAAGGGGCTACTCAGTTTGGAGATGAGACAGAAAAATAAGGAAAGGCAATAGTAATAAATAAATTATTATTCAGGTAAGGTACATACATACAAGGCAAGATACAAAAGTTGATGGATTTATAGATAGATCTAGTACATACAATGCCTAAAGCCACTATTACACAAAGCGTTTTGGGCAGGAAAAACACTAAGATTAAAACTTAATACTAATTGAGATTAAAGTATAAATTGTGTTGAAAAAAAAGAATGGAAAAAAAGGGGAGGGTGGAAACATTGCAGAAAAAAAACAAAAATACAATTTGGTCAACAAAACAGCATTGTTTAAAATAGAAGACATGGGTTGACATTTTGGGGGTGAGGTAGGTTACATTGAGTTAATTAGTTAGTACTTAGTTTTTATCTTAAACTGGTTGGGAGAGGTACAGTGTTGCTGTGCTGGTGATAGAACACCTAAAGGTAAATTAAATAATGATTGCGAATCCACAAGAAGTTGACATAATAGCACTAGAGATCTGCAATCAGGATGATAAACTTTCCTTAAAGAATTTGACAGAAACACTTACTGATAGGACATGAAGTATATGAGATGTATGTCAAGTTTTGTGAAATATATGATAAGGCACAACAAAATTTATACCAAAGTAGAGATGCAGAACTAGGAAAAGGGGGTTTGTTCAACAGAAATTGCGAAAGGGCCAGAGACCCAAACACACACAAATGGAATCAATATATAGCAAGAGGCCAAACCCCCAAATATACAAGCGATGCAAAGATGCGAGAAACAGCAGCAGCAGTAAGGAGAGGGACAAAAAGACCATAAATAAAGTGTGAAAATAAACTCGAGTAAATTTTTTAACTACTGTACTCTTTGACAGTGAAGAAAAACAAATATTCAGACGATTTGTGTTAGAATCATTAATCTTACACTTTCGGTCATATTCAACAACACAAATATACACACACACACACGCACTCATTCCTGTTGCTGTAGCAGGTGAAGAATTAGTTGTCATCTGGATTTTTCCAAGTTTCGGAGTTTACGAGATATTTTCTATTTTGATAAAGTGAAAATTTTGGTTTGTCTTCCGAATGCACCATATCGGTAATTTTTTTAATAATCTTTTAAAAATAGTAAATGCCACTATTTTTGCAAAATCATTACAAGATCTATTATTCTAATAAGGGTTTGATAAAATACAGTAGAATGCCTACTGGTTTTACCTGTAATAAGGTTTGATACAGATGATTATGGATATATTGAAATGCTCTTATTGTTAAGAAGCACTTTTTTAAAGAGTATTTGTAATGAGCAGCTCTGAAAATCAGTTGATTACAGATAATGCTACATAATACACTTCATGTGCGTATATGTTACAACAAGTGAGGTATATAATGGTATTTATGAGCAAGATGTAATTGTGTCTGGCACTGTTAAATTATAAACCATTGTAAACAATTTGTTCACTTTCAAAACTTGGGTAATTACGTATGACAGCGTCAGACCACTGAGGAAGAATTGAAACAGAAATTTCCTTAAGTACTTTCATACTGTATTTCAATAATACATCTTCAGAAGGAATCATTCCTCCTGAAGATGTATTATTTAAATATGAAAGTATTTACGGAAATTCCTGGTTCAATTCTTCTTTCACGGTCTGACACTGTCACATTTTTCACCACATGTTAATTTCCGTGATTTACACACAAATACATATACACACATAATATTACATATATATATATATATTATATATATATATATATATATATATATATATATATATATATATATATATATAATATATATATATATATAATATATATATATATATATACTTGGCGGCCTTGGTGTCCGCACAGCCTCCCAAATTGCTCTACCAGCCTTCCTTTCCTCCTCCCACGCATCGCACGACCTCGTCAGAGATATCTTACCTGCAACCCTGAGAGACTCAGCAGGAATACACGATCCTGCTTTCACTGAATGTTCAAATCAGTGGGGTGTTCTCGCAGCCCCAGCAACCATTATAGAGCCAACAAAACAATACAAACAGTCCGGCTGGGACCACCCTCTAGTGGAAAAAGTAGCTGATGCTATGCTCAGCGCTGCAACGTCAGACAAGGAGAAAGCCCGCCTCAGAGCAGTGCGTGCCCCCCATGCAGGAGACTTCCTCCTGGCAGTACCCATGTCAACAATGGGCACGCGCCTAGATCCAGAATCCCTTCGTGTAGCAGTGGCCCTCCGCCTTGGTGCCCCAATTCACACTGAATACAAGTGTATTTGCAACAGGGTGGAAGCAGACCAATACGGACTGCATGGGTTGCATTGCGGAAGCACAAAGGGCTGGCATGCAAGACACAACGAGGTCAATGACATCATCAAGAGAAGCCTCGTCTCAGCTAAGTGCCCAGCGGAGAGAGAACCTCGCATCCTAGGGGTCCAAAACCCGGATTTCCCCGCACTTCGCCCTGATGGCATCACCATATACTCATGGAAGGAGGGTAGACAGTTGGTGTGGGACTACACATGTGTATCCACCCTGGCTGACACCTATGTACACTTCGGAGCTGATCAAGCAGGTGGGGCAGCCAACCACAGGGAAACAGCAAAATCTCTCAAATACAGGCGACTGGCAGGTCAATACCTCTTTGTTCCCATAGCGTCTGAGACGCATGGCCCCTGGGGCAAGAGTGCCTTGGGATTTCTCAAGGAATTGGGTTCCAAGCTCATTGACGTCACCAGAGACCCAAGGGCTTGCAGTTTTTTGTTTCAGCGCCTCAGTGTGGCGATCCAGAGGGGAAATGCTTGCTGCGTCCTCGGTTCCTGTCCGGAAGCGGAGGAGCTTCAAGAGATCCATAACCTTTAGGCATTTGTCTTGTATGTTTTGTAACCTTTAAATACACAATAAAGCATAAGAAAAAAAAAGGAAGGGGGTGGTAGGAGAAAAGCACACAGAAACTGTATTGGAGGGGACCCACATTCCCTCCAATGCGTTATGTGTGATTTCCTCCGAGGCTATGGGTCCCCCTTCTTCCAGCCAGAGGTGGTACTCCCTTCCATTATTAAAAAAAAAAAAAAAAATATATATATATATAAATATATATATATATATAAATATGTATATTGTATATATATATATATATATATATATATATATATATATATATTATATATATATATATATATATATATATATATATATATATATAATATATATATATAAGGTTTGTGAGGGTACCACCTCTGGTGCCAATGTGGGTGTGGGGAAAACCTGACTCCAATAACTAATAACTTGTTTTGGGCTCTGAGACCCAGTAACTAATAATTAAATAAATATATATATATATACTTCGATAGCTATGAAGGACCACCACTTTTTGAGAAAAAGTGGAAAACAAAGAGACAATGGAAAAAACTGATCCTAGGAACTAGTGTCCTATGGATCTTGGTAAAACTGTAATGCTTATATGAATGGAGTCAAATTAACTACACAAAATTGGGGGTTACATGCTAAAAGATTAATACATCCCTAGCATTATTCTGGTGCTGGTTCTTCACCAGAGTAAATCAAATGTAAAGTCAAAAATGTAGAATATATATTGATGGAGGTAAATGCACCTCAATATACTACTGAAATGTTGAACAGCATCAGTAAATCAAAGGGTTAGTATAATTGATCTCTTTAGGAGATCACTACTGTAACTATGGAGTTATTGCTACTGATGAAAAATGGACAGCTTAGCTGTGAACTAAGGAGTAGTCGGTTGCTACACTCCACCGACGACGTGTTGCATAGGGTAAATTGTTGCACAGAACGGTGGGGAAGCCTAGCACCTCGGTTGAAGTCGCCTTGGTACTGAAAGGCAATTACATTGTAGAAATCTTCTACACAATAGGTAATTACATTTACATCCTAAATCATGAGGATGACGGTAGTAAATTATCAGCTAATGTCTGAACAATTTGTATCATAGAAATAAACTGATAATCATCTAATTAGATGGTAAATTTAATTAAGACACGTACTATATTTTGTTGGTTTGCATTCGGCCTAACGACTGCTAACCTAAATGTTAATAGTGGCCACATAATAACAAAAAGGTAAACTTAGCGGCCGAGCCTCGTGTCGTTGATGTGAAGACTTGAGCAATTCTTCGTCCTCCTGCTGCTGCTTGAAAGACGTTGACTCTAGAGTTGCTCGTATACTAGTCTATGACACGGCTATGTTGTGCCAGATAACGTGGCACCGCTCAACTGATCGTGGGAGCGAAATAAATAGGTCGAAACACAACTCTGCTACACGCTGTTAATGGCGTCCGTGCTCTCGTTCACGTGTCAAGTGACGCTCTCCCTTCTTCCTCCTGCTCCTTATTGCGCATGCGCGGCTTTCGAGCGTAAATGAATATGTATTTATCGCAATTGACTAAGGAAGGAAGAGGTAATAACAAGTATTAATATCACATTAAATTCTTCTGTGATAAAATAGAAGTTCTAGTAACATAAATTGGCTTACTAAAAGTTGTGCAGCCAATCGAGGAAATTAAAGTAAATCATTTGCATCAAAGTAATTTCCTCTAGAATACTTAAATGTTAGTTAAATAAGGGAGCTCCAGTAAGTAATAGTATACTACGAAATCAAACTTAACTATTTTTAGTAAATGAAATGATAAACTGGACTCTTGTTATAAATCCAACTAAATGTGGAGAAAATTCATGTTGCTGCCTGTTGTTCCTCACGTACTAGGAAGAATTTGGCAATGAATAAATCATGATAATGATTAAATCTATAAGTTAGTAATTTTAGTAACTACTTTGGTTGTATAAATACAATGATGTATAAAACTGTTGGTTATTTCCAACATAACTCCGGGGAGAGAAAACTCGGGTCGTAGTTCAGGTATTAGTACTAACGTACACCTGTTTCTCTATCCTGAAGTTATATTCATGGGTTAGTAGGTTAGTACGTACCTAACGAATGTCCCGAATCTGTGGTAGATGACTAAGTCAACATGGGGACGTAAATAAACATTGAAAATTATTGAATAATTCCTTTGTAAGATACAGAAGGATATTAACAAAATAAATTATGAATAGTTGGATCATTTAAGATTAAGGAGACCTCATCAATACAGTGAGGCTACTGTCCAAGGTCACTATGACTCGTAACTAATTACTGGACATCAACTCATCACTGCATCAGTATGGTCACCTCAAGTTTAAATGATAAGTTATCTACTCTTGAATAGAATCAAAATATTGTTTAAGTTTCTGTTTGCAGTTCTGAGCAGCGACTCTTGATGGTCTTGTGCTCGGTTGAGTAGAATCATTGTTCTCTGAAACTTGGGTTACAGGTATATCTGTAGAACACTCGTGTTCTGCTAACTCTAAAGGTACTAATTTCTCTAGTGTTTTCAAGGTAGTAGTGCCTCGACACTGAACTTTAACAATTCGTAATACACCATGGCGGTCAGGATGGATATCAACAATTTTACCTATAGGCCAATCTGACCTGGGTCCATCACTGTCTACTAGGACAAGATCACCTGGTTTAAGTTGAACTTTATTGTATGGGCTTGCAGCTCCATAATGATATTCTCTTAAAGCAGTTAAATATTCACGTGTCCAGACCTCATTCCACTTCTCTATTACTCTTGAAAGGTGTCTATAACTCTCCACCAAGTCACTTGCTTTGACACACGAAGGGTCAGCTGGATCCTCGTCTCCTAGAGATATTAGAGGGCTCAGAAGACCACCATGAATCAAATGAGAGGGGCTTAGGGGTTCTCTTTGGGAGAAATCTTCTGTTAAGTAGGTTAGAGGTCTGTTGTTGACTCGTGCTTCAATTTCCACGACAAGGGTCTGTAACTCGGTGAGATTAATTTTCTGCCTGTGTAAGGTTTTTCTTAGGCATTTCTTAACAGTTCCCACCATTCTTTCGTAAAAACCGCCATGCCATGGTGCTCTTGGAGGAATAAATTTCCAATAGCATTGTCTCTGTTTGAGCACAGAGTGTACTTCTGGATGGTTCCATATTTCTTGTAAGCAAGCTTCTCCTGCCACGAAGTTAGATCCATTATCCGAGATCATTAATTTTGGGCAAGATCTTCGTGCAGCAAATCTGCGAAAGGCTTGCAGAAAGGCTTCTGCACTCATGTCAGAAGTGACTTCTAAATGTACTCCGCGTGTGGTAGCACACGTGAAAAGGCAAATGTAGGCTTTCACTGGAATCTTGTCCGGTGTGCCTGTTAAAATTAGTGCTCCTGTATAGTCGACACCTGTGGTTTCAAAGGGACGAAGGTGAACGACTCGCTCCTTAGGTAGGGGCGGTGGACCTGGATAAGGACACACTCGAGCATCATATCTCTTGCAGATTATACAAGACTTGATTAAAGATTTAACAGTTTGGCGACCTTGGGGAAGCCAAAAACGTTGTCTGATTTCAGTAAGAGTATCTAATACTCCACCATGCAATGTATTATGCTCATGGTAATGTAAAACTATGAGTTTAGTAATGATGTGGTGACGTGGAAGAAGTATAGGATTCTTCGTATCTAAATTTATTTCTGCATGAAGCAGACGTCCGCCGCATCTCAAAATGTTATAATTGTCTGAGTCAAGCCAAATGCCCAGAGACTTACTCAACCTTTCTGGGAGATGTTCATATTCCTTCCCATAAGTCTCTTGTTGAGCTTGTTTGACCCAATATTTGATGGAACTAGGAAATCGATACTTGATCCCCATCTTGTTGATGAAATCAAATACCATTTCTGTAACTCTTAGTAATTTGCTTAAACTGGAATAGCGATGAGGATTGATAGCTAAAATTCGAGGGGGTTCTGGATCCACAACAGGGGTAGTGATATTGGTCACAATGACTTGCGGCTTCTGTTGGGGCCACTGACCACTAACTAGCCATTGGGGTCCATTAAACCACATCTCGGTTTTAACTAATTGCTTTAAAGTCAAACCTCTGGATAAATAGTCAGCTGGATTGTCCTTGGTTGGGACATGTCTTAATTTATAACCAGCAGACAATTCACGAATTTCCCTTACTCGATTGCTGACATAGGGAGTTTTGTTGTTGTCATTTTTTACCCACTGCAATACTGCCTCATTGTCCGACCACACTACTATTTCACCAAGGTGAACATTACTGAGGGTTTTGATCAGGCAATGGGCCAGTCTTACACCTACTAATAAGGCAGTTAATTCCATTTGGGGTAGTGACCTCCTTTTAATCGGGGCTACCCTTGCCTTAGATGTAAGCAAAAATGATTGTTGAGTATTAACTAGATAGGCTACTGAGCCATACGCTTTGCCTGAAGCATCGCAGAATACATGTAAATTTGTGGGTGAATTTAGTCCTAAGGTATTTCGAGGAAACTGTAGAATACTAAGTTTGTTGTAATCAGGAATCAACTGCTGCCATTTTTCTTGGAGATCCTCCGGCAACGTTTCATCCCACCTCAAATTCCTTTGCCAGCACTCCTGCATAAGGAGTTTACCCTTAATTAGAATAGGACTGAGTAGGCCTAAAGGGTCAAATGGCTTGCTGACATGGGAGAGTAGTTTTCTCATGGTTAGAGGTGAATGTTTGATCTCCACTGACTTGATATTCAATTTGTCTGTGGAAGTATTCCACTCCATACCTAAGACTTTCAATTTATGAGGTACCTTATAATCTGGGAATTCTTCCTCGATTATTTGGTTGAGTTGTTTATTATTGGAGGCCCACGACTGTAGGGGCATGTTAGCTCCCAAAAGTTCACGATTAGCCTCATGGTAGATTTCCACTAGTTTATTCTCATCATTAGTGGTTCCTTGAAAATTGTCAACATATAAATTGTTGCTAATCTCAGTCTTGTAGGGGCTATTAGACTTCTTGAGATGTGTATCCAGAGTAGCCTGGAGTAAAAATGGTGAAGATGTCGCTCCGAACAGTACTGAGGCAAATCTATAAGTAATGATTTCACTATTAGGATCCTGTGGATCTTTCACCCATAGAAATTTAGTAAAATTACGATCCGTCTCTTGTAAGCCTACTCTTAAAAAGGCCTTACTAATGTCGGCCGTATAGGCAAAAACACCAGAGCGAAATCGTAATAAGACATCTTGTAGTCTTTGGGTTAGGCTAGGTCCAGTTTGTAGACAATCATTTAGTGACACGCTGTCTGCCTTTAATTTGGCACTACAATTAAATACAATCCTGATTGGTGTTGTAACTGAATCTTTCAGGACAGCATGATGTGGCAAATAATGGCCTGTCTTATGGTTGTCTTCTTCAACAACTTCTATAAATTTGTTAGCAAGTTGTTGCTGTATTAAAGCATGATACAGTTGCAATTTATCTGGTTGCTTCCGTAGCCTAGCTAATTGAGAATTTAATTGGGTTGAGGCCATGAAATAATTTACTGGAAGCTGTGGGTGGTTCAGCTTCCATGGGAGTCTCACCCAATATTGATTATCTTGGAAAATCACAGTATCAAGATATTGTTGATACGTCCATGTGTCATCTGGACTGGGTTGATCAGGGACTATGCCTAAGGTGTCCAAATCCCATAATTTATGAACAGGGGGATTGGACTCATCATCCTCGGTTTCGTCTCTGACATGTAGTGGTGACTGCTCTAGGCCTAGTCACGCAACTATTGAATTAGTTGGTTGATTACTAGTAGATTTAGAATGTTGTTGGATCAACACCGGTCCTGTGAGTAGTTTACCCCCAGCTGACAGCAACAAGTTTACACCTCGTTGCCTGGTGCATCCAGTAATAAATCTATAATAAAAGTCAGCTCCAATAAGAATACCTACATCGTTGAGACAGTCTGTATTTATTTTATGATCTGCTAGCCTAATACCGCTGCGTTTAAGAAATTTGACTGTTTGAGCAAGACCTGTAACATGTAAATCTGAGGGGATCTTGTCAACGACTATGGCTTGAATTGGGCTGGTGCAGCCTCCTAAACGTACCAAGACTTTAACAACCTGGTAGTCACGAGGTCCACTATTGGTTAGGAATCCAGAGATATTCAAATTCACTCGAGCAATAGGCTTCAGTTTCAACTGATCAACTAGCTGTTGAGAAATAAAGGTTTTCTGCGAACCTTGGTCAAAGAGACCACGAGTGGAAATCCTAGATCCCTTATTGATTAATTTTAATTGAGCTGTTGGTAACGTAGTTGTGTTAGTCGACTCTGTTGCAAGTACACTTATGTCTTGATGCACTTTGCAATACTGTACAGAAGTAGAATTTGTAGTCTTCTTATGAGGATTGGTTGATCTTGATTGATCACTACCACACAAGGAATAATGGTGTCTACCCTTGTGGCACTTGTTGCACATACGTAAGGAGACAGTACAGCTATTGGGGTCATGAGGACCCGTGCACCTTGTGCATCTGTGTAATTCTTGCAAACGATGAATTCGGGTGTTATGGTCTGGATAAGTACTACACTTATAAGTAAGATGTTCATTATTGCAGAACAAACACTTCTTCACTGTAGGAGAAGTCGTAGGAGTGGTGCTCACTACGGGGTTTATAGGGTTCACTGTGTATGTACCTACATTTCCAGATTTCCATTTCGGAGATGATTTATTGAGATCTGGTTTACTACAGTAGTTGCAGTACGTTGGGGTTTATGATGAGAGTTAGTAGAGAAGTTTGAAACACTCTTCCCATCTTGGTTGGCTCTTTGTCTTTCGACTAGGGTATGTAAACCTTCTGTAATTTCATTCATGGACAGAGAGGTTTTATTGTACATAGTACACAATTTATCTAAAGTCTCTCTCGGTAATTTGCGCCTTACAACTACTTTTGTCATCCATTCAGCAGTCTGAATTTGGACTTTAAGGCTTAAGGCCTTGAGTAAAGACTCTAGCTCTAGTCTGAAAGTTTGGAGAGAATCTGTAGAATTATTAGCAGATGGTAAATCCAGCAATTTTTGGACTAAGATAGTAATAGTTCTTTCCTTGTTATCGTAGTTGCTCTTAAGCAATTGAACAGCTAGGTCGTAACCATCACTGGTCAGTGTTATGTTAGATATTACCTTCAAGGCTTCATTTCGTAACAAGCCTTGTAAATAAGTGAACTTAGTTGTTTGAGGGATGTTAGTTTTAGAGTCTACTGCATCCACGAATTTACTCCAGAAATCATCCCAACTCTCATTCTCGTTACCAGAGAATGTGGGTATATTGATCTGAGGTATTTGACATCAGGATCTGGATGTGCAGTAGAGGCTGTTGTTAATTTGTTTTTAGCAATTTGCCTTTTGAAGGGTTGAAGTTTAGCCTGTACATCATCTTCGTACTGGGCTAAATCATTTACAATGTCCTCAAGTTCAGTTTCACCTATTGAGGTTTGGTAAAGTTCTGTCAAGTACAGATTCATATGCTGTTTAATATGCTCGAATTTGCTTTCAGCAACTTGAAGTAAGTCTTCTAATTCAATGTAGTCAACAGGTGACTGTTGTGACAGATTTTGACACTTGGTAATCTGTCGGGTCAAGTGACCTTTCAGACCGGTAAGGGTCCTTTTCATTTTGTCAGCCGTTTCCATCTTGCTGGGTAAGGGCTGGTCTGATAGTAAATAGTTGTTACTGATGTAACTGGGATATTGGCTCATTCAATGGAGCTCAATACTAATATAATAGCCTAATGTATTGAATAGACTATACTACCTCGTTCAGAGGTTAATTTGCCTACCTAACAATAGATAGCTAATATTTTTGAGTAGTATTCGAATGCCACTATTGGATTTCGTCCGGTTAGCTCATCAATTATCACCATTCGATCCAACAGTGAACATTCGGCAGTACTCAAAAAAAATAATACACGAATAATATGTTAAAAGCACAAAAAGAATTTTGGTAATCCCACCCCAAATCAGGGTCAGCACAATCTAAATAATATGTATGTACACCAGTACTGTCTAGTACAGTACTCGTTAATAATTCCTACCTAGGAATGACTAAATGATTTAGGCTGCATTTGTACAAACATTAGTACAATTACAGTCTAAATATCCTACCTCATCAAAGGTTGGCATATATGCAATGGTGCAGTAATATAGATATATGGTGCTATGTTTTTGGGATTTTTTGTTTTGATATATATGTTTGTGCTTAGAAACACAAGTGAAAATTTATAAATATATAACACTAAGGTTACTTTATGCATAAGTATTAATAGAAATGTTGATAATAATAAATGAGTTTTAGGCTATAATATGGGCAGTCTGCTGACAGCCGTAAATAATGAAATATATTGGTAAATAGCCTAATAATATTAACACACTAGTTGGTGTTAGTAAATAGTTAATTAATAATGATTGAGAATAGCTTGATTTTCAGCTATCTAGGTTCGAAGGACCAAAATTTTGTGGGGAAAACCTGACTCCAATAACTAATAACTTGTTTGGGCTCTGAGACCCAGTAACTAATAATTAAATGAATATATATATATCTTCGATAGCTATGAAGGACCACCACTTTTTGAGAAAAAGTGGAAAACAAAGAGACAATGGAAAAAACTGATCCTTGGAACTAGTGTCCTATGGATCTTGGTAAAACTGTAATGCTTATATGAATGGAGTCAAATTAACTACACAAAATTGGGGGGTTACATGCTAAAAGATTAATACATCCCTAGCATTATTCTGGTGCTGGTTCTTCACCAGAGTAAATCAAATGTGGAAATCAATAAATGTAGGATATATAATATTGATGGAGGTAAATGCACCTCAATATACACTGAAATGTTGAACAGCATCAGTAAATCAAAGGGTTAGTATAATTGATCTCTTTAGGAGATCACTACTGTAACTATGGAGTTATTGCTACTGATGGAAAAATGGACAGCTTAGCTGTGGAGCTAGTGAGGTGTAATTGGTTGCTACACTCCACCGACGACGTGTTGCATAGGGCAAATTGTTGCACAGAACGGTGGGGAAGCCTAGCACCTCGGTTGAAGTCGCCTTGGTATAGCTTTTGTTGGTTTGCATTCGGCCTAACGACTGCTAGCCTAAATGTTAATAGTGGCCACATAATAACAAAAAGGGTAAACTTAGCAGCCGAGCCTCGTGTCGTTGATGTGAAGACTTGAGCAATTCTTCGTCCTCCAGCTGCTGCTTGAAAGACGTTGACTCTGGAGATGCTCGTATAATAATCTATGACACGGCTATGTTGTGCCAGATAACACGGCACCGCTCAACTGATCGTGGGAGCAAAATAAATTGGACAAAACACAACTCTGCTCCACGTTGTCAATGGCGTCCGTGCTCTCGTGTCCAGTGACGCTCTCCATTCTTCTTCCTGCTCCTTATTGCGCATGCGCGGCTTTCGAGCGTAAATGAATATGTATTTATCGCAATTGACTAAGGAAGGAAGAGGTAATAACAAGTATTAATATCACATTAAATTCTTCTGTGATAAAATAAAAGTTCTAGTAACATAAATTGGCTTACTAAAAGTTGTGCAGCCAATCGAGGAAATTAAAGTAAATCATTTACATCAAAGTAATTTCCTCTAGAATGTTTAAATGTTAGTTAAATAAGGGAGCTCCAGTAAGTAATAGTATACTACGAAATCAAACTTAACTATTTTTAGTAAAGGAAATGATAAACTGGACTCTTGTTATAAATCCAACTAAATGTGGAGAAAATTCATGTTGCTGCCTGTTGTTCCTCACGTACTAGGAAGAATTTGGCAATGAATAAATCATGATAATGATTAAATCTATAAGTTAGTAATTTTAGTAACTACTTTGGTTGTATAAATACAATGATGTATAAAAACTGTTGGTTATTTCCAACAGGTGGGCTCAGAGCTACAACTGGATACGCTCGCTGTATCCTCCTCATAGGTGCTGTATCACTGGCATCCGACCGTTGTGTTAAGTCCTTATTGCGCCTAACTTCACCAATATTATGACCCTTATGTTCTTCAAACAATAGGGTCTGAACTGCACCGACTGAGCGCAGTCTTTCAACACCGTGTCGGACAGGTGTTTGGGAGCCAGAGGCGCGTGTGCCACAAATGGCTGCTCACACAGTACTAACCCAGCCAGCAGCCCTTGTCTTTCATATTCGTTATAGCAAAAGGTTCGTTCAGTGTTTGTTGGGTAGGCTGCTCCATTATGACAATCTTTCCTTGTTTCAAATGTGTTCCATTTGTTTTGTATTTGTCACTTCCGTCTCAATAATGGAGCAGCCTACCCGACAAACACTGAACAAACCTTTATGGCATTTGTCCATTTTTCAAATTGTTTCAACAGTTCTTTTATTTTTCGTTTTTTTTTTTATTTAAGAAATATGGAGCAGCCGACCTGTAGACCACCGAACGAACCTTTTTGACATTTGTACTGGTTTTCGAAATTTTTCATTTTTTTATTATTTATGTTTTTTGTATGTAAGAAACATGGAGCAGCCTACCTGCCGACCTCCGAACGAACCTTTCGACAATAAGACAAATGAAAAATAAATATTGAACACATTTGAAGAAATGAAAATGTCATAATGGTTTATTGAGTGTATATGTAAGGTAGGCTGCGCCATTATTGAGACGTAAATGACAAATACAAAACAAATGGAACACATTTGAAACAAAGAACGATTGTTATAATGGAGCAGCCTACCTGCCGAACCTTTTAGACATTTGTTGTATATCAGACATTTCATTTCTTTTTTCTTACAAAAACGTCAATGCTTTGCAACATCTCAGCAGTCACCCCTTTATATCCCAGCATCATTAGCACCTTTAAACAAGAACAACATCATTTATGTGCATCGTCGGAGGCGTCTAAGAATCTGCAAGAAGCAGCGCGACTCCACCATGTGGTGTTGACATTACTCAAACCAGCGTTCGTCATACGGGACGATTTGACGCCGTTCGTTACCCAAAATGTTCGTCTTTTGGGGCGATCGTTATGCGAGGTACCACTGTATATGTTTTCAGTTTAGTTTACTGTAAAAAAATCGTCAATGTGGCATTTGAATTATGTGTCAAATTTAGACAAAAATTTGATAACTCCAAACTTTTAGAATTTGTGAAAAATCGATTCTAATAGGATTGTAGAACAGACAGCTGTGCACATTATTTGTAAAAATGGTGAGAATCGGTGAGAAACTGGATTTTTTTAAGCTGACTCAAAGTTGAAACTCTAGTTTTAGAGATAATTGAAGTTGAAGTTATCAACAATGAATAAGGTAGTTCTAATTCATTAATTTACTTATATGTTTTAATAAAAGTTGTTTGGTATTCGTACTCGAATATGTGAAAGTTGTAGGTCAATGTGTTGGAATGATGTCAAGAAAAAATAACTCCCCAAAAAACAAAATATAGGGAAAATTATAATGATTTAGGGGATAAAAATTTATACTTTATAAAAGTGATAATGCCCAAATCTGGTCCCTAATCATCAAAACAGCCTAAAGAGACAAAGAAAATAGAATTTGAAATCTGTGAAAAACTCAGTAAAAAAAAATTCAAAGTCCTAAGTTCTGCCAGTTGTGACTGATTTATTTGGTGACCAATTTCATTCTATCTTCATATAGTTAGGGGATGGGTATGCACTCTCCAGGTTGTAGAGGTTACAACAAAATCAGATAATAAACAAAGGATACAAAAAAATGGGCATTGGTGAAAGTAACAGATATTAACATTAAGCGATGCATTTTTATGATATATAACAAAATAGAGCATGATAACATACTCATTATTATTGGTATTATGATGTATTACTCAGCAATGCTATACAGACACCAGCTGCATATCCACTTTGTGGACACTTCTTGCTACTATTCTTCTTCTTTGTACATTGGACAAGTGTTTGCATCTCTTTATTACTGCATTATCCCTCAGTTCCAGTTAATAGAAGCTGTTCTCTTTATCAACAAAATGTTCTCCTTTTTAAAAAATATTGTCTAATATACATTTCTGAAAATATTGGAATGAAACTTTCATGATGCTTAAGCCAATAAGTTGGAGATTTGTTTAACATTTAATGTTAAATTTCACATAATTCAAATATTTTTTGCCCAGCTCCAGCTTTTACAGCCCAGGCTGTAGCAGCTTAATGGTTAATGCACATGGTTTGTATTATGTAGGCTGTTAGAGACGGGAGGGGAGGCAGCCGAGAACCTGCCCATACCCCTTCTCCATTCCTGCCCATCCTCCTTACTCCTGCCCGCCCTCCTTACTCCTGCCCGCCCTCCTTACTCCTGCCCGCCCTCCTTACTCCTGCCCACCCTCCTCACTCCTGCCCACCCTCCTTACTCCTGCCCACCCTCCTTACTCCTGCCCACCCTCCTCACTCCTGCCCACCCTCCTTACTCCTGCCCACCCTCCTTACTCCTGCCCGCCCTCCTTACTCCTGCCCACCCTCCTTACTCCTGCCCACCCTCCTTACTCCTGCCCACCCTCCTTACTCCTGCCCGCCCTCCTTACTCCTGCCCGCCCTCCTTACTCCTGCCCACCCTCCTTACTCCTGCCCGCCCTCCTTACTCCTGCCCGCCCTCCTTACTCTGCCCACCCTCCTTAAACTTGCTCACACTCCCTACTTTTGCTCAAAGCACAATACCTAAAAAAAATTATTGAATTTTTCTAAACATTTACTATATTTTGATGGGAAAAATTTAGTCATCGAAATCTTAAATTTGTTTTATTTTTCCCTAATAGGTAATATTGCTTCCAGTCTCTGCTCGGCTACCAATGACAATAGCAAACACAACTTCTCCCCATTAATGATGGTAATGACAATTTTATTCTCTCTGTACTACCAGTGTGTGTGTGTGTATCATGTTGATGTCATTAATCATGATGTTGTCATTACTCAGTGATGGTATTAATCATATTTTCATTTTCCAGTAATGTTGAGTGCATGAATCATGGTGTTATTAACCAGTTATGTTGAGTGTATTAACCCTTTGAACTGCATATAACACTATGACCATTTAACACCACAAATTGTATATATACAATTTTGGTCTGCCTGCCTGCACACCGCACACTGTATATATACATCTTAAAGTACCGTGTAAGATTTCAAAGTCCCGCAACTACACAGGGTTCACATCAGCTTCCTCAAGGCTCTAGTAAACAGACGCCATTTAAAAGAAAATCGTGGGTAACATTGCCGGGTGTGAGAGCCTCAGTACTGAGTGAACAACCAAGGCTGGTGCACGCAGCACTGCTGTTTAGCTTATGACCACAGCATCACCTAAAAATAACCAAATAAATATGTAACTGCTATTATTTAGTTATAGTATTCGTTATGGTGGTTCGTTATGGTGTACACATATGTAGATACTGGTACAGTGGTACCTCGAATAACGAATTTTATCCGTTCCATGTTCGTCATGTGAAACGGACGTCATACAAAACGAATGTCCCCATTTAACAACTGTGATGCACTGTGTTTATTGTGAAATTTCCCCAGTGTGCATGACATCATATGTTCCCAAAAAAATCATTTTTCTTTGTAAAATGATAAATTATCTTCCCTGAACATGTCTATGTAAAAATAATTACCAAATTCCACTTACTTTGGCTGTGAGGACGTGGACATGGTGCGCTGTGACGTCATCAGGGGCTGGTCGCCCGTGTGTGAAGCTCCCAGACACGGTTGCGCAGGCCATTCAAGCACCGCATGTTGCCACAAATATATTTTCAAATATTTTTTCTATGTATTTCCAATGCAGTTTTATTTGTTTCTTTTATTGTATATGCTGCATATTTGTGACCTTTACAATATGTATACAGGAGAATGTTCATAATTTTCCATGGAACTGTGATACATGTGTCAGTAATGTGTCCACAATAATGTTTATTGTCACAATATTACATGGTAAAAATTCACTAAAATTACAATATGTACAGTTTCACATACTATTTACACAGTAACACACTGTATGACACACTCAGTACTTTGGAGATGCGTAATAATCAACAAAGTAGTCCATGATACACAGCACGACTTTGCTCTCGTTGCAACAGCTACAGATAGATTTTCGTTTCCTGTTTCATCGTTGTGTGTGCTTGCAAATAACGCACTCGCGCGCAACTTGGCTTTAGTTTTGTAGGTGGTATGTAGCTAAGCTTGTAAAGCATAAGGTAGTATTGAATGATTTAGGAAAAGATCAATTTGTAAGGTAGGCTTGAAAAGATCGCTTTGTAAGGTCCCACACAGGAAGAGATTCAGCTAGCCTCAAAGAGTGTCCATCATTCAGGAAGAGATTCAGCTAGCCTCAAAGAGTGTCCGTTAGTCAGAAGAGATTCAGGAATTCTTGAAAAATGTATGGAAAACACCACCATGGAAGCCGCTAACAGTGTTCATCTATGCTACTGTATCAGATGCATCATCACTGAATGCAGAAAACGATTCATCTATGTATCATCTATAAATTGGAGATGGCAAGGGTGGGGCTCAGAGCTACAACTGGACATGCTCGCTGTATCGTCCTCATAGGTGCTGTATCACTTACATCCGACCGTTGTGTTAAGTCCTTATTGCGCCTAACTTCACCAATATTATGACCCTTATGTTCTTCAAACAATAAGGTCTGAATTTCACCGACTGAGCGCAGGTGTTTGGGAGCCAGAGGCGCGTGTGCCACAAATGGTTGGTCATGCAGTACTAACCCAGCCAGCACCCTAGTCTTTCATATTTGTTACAGCAAAAGGTTCATTCAGTGTTTGTTGGGTAGGCTGCTCCATTATGACGATCTTTCTTTGTTTCAAATGTGTACCATTTGTTTTGTATTTGTCACTTACGTCTCAATAATGGAGCGGCTTACCCGACAAACACTGAACGAACCTTTTGCTACAAGACAAATGAAAAATAAATATTGAACACATTTGAAGAAAGGAAAATGTCATAATGGTTTGTTCAGTGTATGTAAGGTAGGCTGCTCCATTATTGAGAC
This sequence comes from Procambarus virginalis, assembly GCA_020271785.1. Taxonomy (NCBI): domain Eukaryota; kingdom Metazoa; phylum Arthropoda; class Malacostraca; order Decapoda; family Cambaridae; genus Procambarus; species Procambarus virginalis. Next base: position 21,940 of record WNGS01044844.1, read on the forward strand.
GTAAATGACAAATACAAAACAAATGGAATACATTTGAAACAAAGAATGATTGTAATAATGGAGCAGCCTACCTGCTGAACACCGAACGAACTTCTTTGACATTTGTTGTATTTCAGAAATTCATTTCTTTTTTTTTCTACAAAACGTCAATGCTTTGCAACATCTCAGCAGTCACCCCTTTATATCCCAGCATCATTAGCATCTTTAAACAAGAACAACATAATTTATGTGCATCATCGGAGGCGTCTGAGAATGTGCAAGAAGCAGCGCGACCCAACCATGGTGGTGTTGACGTTACTCAAACCAGCGTTCGTCATACAGGACGATTTGACGCCGATCTGGCCGTTCATTACCCAAAATGTTCGCCTTTTGGGGCGATCGTTATGCAAGGTACCACTGTATTATTTTCCCGCATTGGTTTCTTAAAAGGTTTCTAAGTGAGGCATTGTCATTCAACAGGTTTATAGCACGGTTTGTTCCTCCCCCCCCCCCCCAACGATATTCTGAACTTAATGTTAACTCTCCCGTGACCGGTATCCTTCATCGCCGGTCACTAGATTGATCAAAGATGAAGGTGCTGGCAGCATTCCGAAGTGTTGAGTAATTTTAAGTTTAAGTCATAAGTTGTAACAACCTGGTTTAGTGGGTAGGTATCGGTGGTGATACACTGGTGATACGTATTAAATGGGTTATAATATCTAGGTTCCTCTGTACAAGGAAATTATGTAAATATTATATAATTTGTATTGATAAATACAGTACAGTACTGTAATATTACTTTTTGTTGCAAATACATCTAGCTTAACCAAATATTCTTTTCCATAGGATAACAAGCCAGAGGAATGTTCAGTGTGTTTTAACGATTATGACAGCAATCGGCTACGGCCTCGCACACTGCCATGCGGCCACACATTCTGCTCCCAGTGTATTGACAATGCTATCAAGAATGGTCGGATGACCTGCCCCAGCTGCCGGGCTCAGCAAGCTGCCACAGCTGCTACTCAGTTCCCAATCAGTTATGGCATGGAGGCCCTTATCAGAAAATTAAAAGGTATCGAGGTTGTGCCAGGGGAAACAGTACCAGCAAAACCCATTAAAACTCCTGCGAGAGGAATCAGCAAGAAGTTACATTCCATGGTTGAGGATCAGAAGAGCATTATCAGCAGCCTTATTACTAGCTGTGAAGAGGTACTGTCCCAGCTGGGGGAGTATCGGGGCCAGCTGGGGGACTGGAAGACTCACCACCTCCAGCTCCAGGACAGACTCTATGCTCTGGTAGAGCAGAACAAGTCAGCAATGAAGCTCTTGGAACTGGAGGATACCAGTGTGGTGGATATGACAACACAAGGAGAGGAAGGGAAGACTCAGCTGCAGGCCATGTTGGGGAGCCTCAACACAGTCAACACCCTACAGGAGGTTGACACAACCATAGACACAGCTGATGAGTGCAGCATGAAGGTAGAAGATTGGCTCCAGAAGTGCCAGGAACTCTTCCCAAATGTCAAGACTGTCCACACCTCAGTGAAGGTACACTGCTGAAGGTCACATTGTTCTCTCCCAACTGAGTGTAGTATTGCCTCTATATAAACACTTTTGACATGGACACACAATATGAGAGTTGACTTTATAATTTGAAAATGTTTTGCTCTAACACCTGAAACATTTATATTAATAAAGTCAACTGTCATCTTGGTGTTTCTCTACACTGAGGTCAGTGTAGAGAAACATTACTTATATTGTTAAATTACTTTACTGATCCTGATGTTTCATTATAGTCCAGTTACTTTACTCAGAGCCTGATGCTTCATTATAGTCCAGGTTCCACTATTAATGTTTGTGTTGGTAATGACAGGTGCAGGAGACCATCAGGGAGGCCCTGGAGATGATGACCACAGAGACAGGTGCCACAGCTGACCCCGTACACCTGGGAGACTCAGCCTCCAGCATCATGAATAAAGTTCAGGAAATCACTGGAGAGATCCCCCAAAAGCAATTAACAGTAAGTTTTTTCTGACATAGGTCATATCACAAGATATTGAGTTCCGATTTAATGAGAGGAAGCCTGTTCTTAGGTTTATCGAGGTTCACCAAGGTCAACTACAAACATTCCTTAACATACAATCCACAATAGTTGCCTAACTCCTGGATAAATATTACTAGTAGGTGAACAGATGCATCCGGTGAAAGGAAACATGAGAACCATTTCTGTCCTGCACAATGATGGAACCCGTGATCCTCTATTGAACCTTGGATCCTGGCCCCCTCCCCCCCTCACAGATGTGCAGAGAGCGGATGACACTCCACCAACCTACCGGGAAAGTATCCAGGAAGACAGCGAACCAAAACAGACCACTGCTGGGTTCGAAGAGACTGAAGCCTTGATACTGCCAACAAACTCTTAAACGATGCTAGCACCAACCCCCTGCCAGTAGAGGAGGCTGGAGCTACAGGTCCAGAACCAACCCCCTTGCCAGTAGAGGAGGGCTGGAGCTACAGGTCCAGAACCAACCCCCTGCCAATAGAGGAGGCTGGAGCTACAGGTCTAGCACCCCCTGCCAATAGAGGAGGCTGGAGCTACAGGTCTAGCACCAACCCTCTGCCAATAGAGGGGGCTGGAGCTACAGGTTCAGCACCAACCCTCTGCCAATAGAGGTGGCTGGAGCTACAGGTTCAGCACCAACCCCCTGCCAGTAGAGGTGGTCTGGAGCTACAGGCCCAGCATAATGGGGCTAACACTGTCCACAGGTGATAATGGGGTTGACACTGACCACAGGTGATAATGGGGTTGACACTGACCACAGGTGATAATGGGACTGACACTGTCCACAGGTGATAATGGGGCTGACACTGTCCACAGGTGATAATGGGGCTGACACTGACCACAGGTGATAATGGGCTGACACTGTCCACAGGTGATAATGGGGTTGACAATAGTCACAGGTGATAATAGTGCTGACACTGTCCACAGGTGATAATGAGGCTGACACTGACCACAGGTGATAATGGGGCTGACACTGACCAAAGATGATAATTTGGCTGACACTGACCAAAGGTGATAATGGGGCTGACACTGTCCACATGTGACACTGACCAATTGGTATAAATGGGTTGACACTGCAGATGATAATGGTGCTGTCACTGACCACAGGTGATAATTGGGCTGACACTGACCACAGGTGATAATTGGGCAGACACTGACCACAGTTGGTAATGGGGCTGACACTGTCAACAGTTGATAATGGAGCTGATACTGACCACAAGTGATAATGGGGGCTGACAATGTCCACAGATGATAATGGGTCTCACACTGACAACAGGTGATAAAGGGATTGACAATGACATGTGATAATGGGGCTGACATTGACAGCAGGTGATAATGGGGCTGACACTGACCACAGATGATAATGGAGCTGACACTGTTCAAAGGTGATAATGGGGCCGACACTGCCCACAGATGATAATGGAACTAACACTGTCCACAGGTTATAATGGGGTAGACGCTGACCACAGGTGATAATGGGGCTGACACTCCCCAATTTGATAATGGAACTGATACTTCCCAGAGGTGATAATGGGGCTGACACTGTCCAAAGGTGATAATGGGGCTGACACTGTCCAGAGGTAATAATGGGGCTGACACTGTCCAAAGGTGATAATGGGGCAGACACTGACCACAGGTGATAATGGGGGCTGACCTGACAACAGGTGATAATGGAGCTGACACTGTCCACATGTGATAATGGGGCTGACACTAACCACAGGTGAAAATGGGGCTGACACTGACCACAGGTGATAATGGGGCTGACACTGACCACGCGTGATAATGGGGCTGACACTGACCACGGGTGATAATGGGGGCTGACACTGTCCAAAGGTGATAATGGGGCTGACACTGTACAGAGGGTGATAATGGGGCTGACACTGTCCAAAGGTGATAATGGGGGCAGACACTGACCACAGGTGATAATGGGG
>WNGS01044850.1:0-19264 GCA_020271785.1 Procambarus virginalis
ACATTTATTTAAAATTGTCTCTGAATTCAATTCAATTCATTGAGTCTTTTGGCACTCCATCACATAGTGACAGAGTGTGTGCTTGTTGACCCAGTTTACATTTTGTTAGGTCTACATCAGCAGATAATTAGAAATCCTAGAGAGAGTTGTAACACAGTTTAAGCCGAAGAGTAGTAACATCTAGAAGTCTGCTGATTTTATTGGATGATCCTTAGATGTGTGGCTCCTCTTGCATGATAGTATGATGATAGATGGAATTACTGGTGTCAATTTCACTTTGCCTCAGATCTACAAGATCTTGTTGAAGTTCTCGGTGTACTTCTGCTCTCAGATTGCTCATTGACAATCCAAGGTTACACTCAACGGCTCCTTTAAAGGCAGATTCTTTGGCTAACTTATCAGCTCTATCATGCATTCGGAGGCCAACATGAGATGGAGACCACATGAAATGGACTCTGTTACCATCCTTAATAATTTTGTTGTATTAGTGTCTAGCTTCGGACACGAGCATGTTACAGTTATGTCCTAAAGAGTTGAGAGCATTTAAGGATGATAAGGAGTCACTTACAATTAATGTATCAAGTTTGGAGACTTGTACACATTTCAGTGCAAGGAGCAAGGCAAATAGTTCAGTCTGAAGGGTAGAGGCCCAGTTGTTTATACGGACTCCTCACTCAAAGTATAGGCCATCGCCCATTGTCAGAACAACTGCACTTCCAGTTGCACCCGTGGTGCGGTGTAGGGAACCATCAGTGTATATGATTTGAGAGAGAGAATGTTCTGTGGACAGAGCATCAATATGGCTTAAGGCGTTGAGCTTTGCCTCAAGACGAAGCTTGGGCTGATCTCTAATTTGCTTCTTGGGAGGAAAGGGAGGGATTAAACCTGGAAAGAGTGTAACCTCCCACGGTGCAGGAAAGTGTCGTTGTTGTTTCTCTTGGTACAAATCATGAACCCCATACATTCTGAGTTGAGTTCCAGCTTTTGTTATCCATTTGGAACAATGCTGATCTTCAATAAAGAAATTCTGGCGGGCTTCTGTGCAAGGACTAGGATGAGTTAGCCTAAGCATTTTAATACTAATTTGACAGTTAATTTCAGTAACACGATCAACAACGCTCGGAATATTAAGTTCCTTTCTCATATTAAGTATCTTTGTGGTACGAGGGCACCCAAGGATTATCCAAGGATTATTATATCATCAAGGCTTCGTTCTGCAATTTTCAAGCCCTCCAAGCTTTCTTTCAGGCATCAAAACAAGCAGAGGTGCAGCATAATCCACTAAAGATCTGATGTATGCAAGGTACATCATTTTGACAATTCTGACATTGGCACCATAGCCTGAGTGATAACCTGCAACAGCCTTGAGAACTCGGAGCCTCTCTTTATACTGACGACAGAGTCTGAATACAACAGGACCATACAGTGGCACCTCAAGGCCAAGGTATTTGAATCTGTTTACATAGTCAAGCTGGGAGCCATCAGACAGTTGCATCTTGCGAACAGCTCCTCCCTGCCTGGGTGGGCGCCGATTTAGTATCTTTGTTTTCTCTGCTGAGATAATTAAACCTAGGTTCTGACATGAGTCTAATACAGAGTTAAGAGTGTTCTGCATGATAGCATACCCAGTGGTGTGTAACATTATATCATCAGCATACCCAGTGGTGTGTATCTATATCATCATCATACCCAGTTGTGTGTATCATTATATCATCAGCATACCCAGTTGTGTGTATCAATATATCATCAGCATACCCAGTGGTGTGTATCATTATATCATCGGCATACCCAGTGGTGTGTATAACTATATCATCAGCATACCCAGTGGTGTGTATCATTATATCATCAGCATACCCAGTGGTGTGTATCATTATATCATCAGCATACCCAGTGGTGTGTATCATTATATCATCAGCATACCCAGTGGTGTGTATCATTATATCATCAGCATAGCTATAATGATGTGGACGTTGGGTTTGCTCGGTACAGAGTTTAACAGCGTGTTTATTAAGATATTAAATAAGGTAGGACTGAGGACACCTTCCTGTGAGGTACCTAGTTCGAAGTCTCTTGTTATCATTAATAACTTTGTTGTATTTGTGCCTAGCTTCAGACACGTGCATGTTACAGTATGTCTTAAAGACTTGAGAGCAATTAAGGATGATAAAGAGTCACAATTAATGTATAAGTTTAGAGACTTGTACACATTTCAGTGCAAGAAGCAAGGAAAATAGTTCGGATTGAAGGGGGGTAGAGGCCCAGTTGTTTATACGGACTTCCCACTCATAATATAAGCTTTTGATACAGTGCCACATAAAAGACTGATTAAAAAGATAGAGGTTCACTATATTGTGGATTCTATATTAAGCTGAATTAGGGCATGGCTATACCAAAGGAAACAAAGATTTAGAATCAATGGAGTTAAGTCGCAACACATGGTTTTACACATGGCCGTTCATGTTTAACAAATTTACTCTCTTTTTATTCCAGCATAGTTGAGGCAGTTGATAGTGGTAAGGATTGTGATGTTGTGTTTCTTGACTTTAGCAAAGCTTTTGATACAGTGCCACATGAAACAATGTTGACCTTCAATAAAGACATTCTGGAGGGCTTCTGTGCAAGAGTTAGGATGAGCTAGCCTTAGCATTTTTATACCAATTTGACAGTTAATTTCAGTAACACGATAAACAACGCTCGGAATATTAAGTTCCTTCCTCATGTTAAGTATCTTTGTGGTACGAGGGGCATCCAAAGATTATCTTCAAGGCTTCGTTCTGCAAGTTTTCAAGCCCTTTAAGCTTTCTTTCAGTCATCAAGGCAAGCAGAGGTGCAGCATAATCCACTAAAGATCTGATGTATGCAAGGTACATCATTTTGACAATTGTGACATTGGCACGATAGCCTGAGTGATAACCTGCAACATCTCCAAGAGGGCTTATGGAGCCTCTCATTATACTGACGACAGAGTTTGAATATAAAAGGACAATACAAGGCAAATTTTAAGGTATTTGAATCTGTTAACATAGTCAAGCTGGGAGCCATCAGACAGTTGCATCTTGTGAACAGCTCCTCCTTGCCTGGGTGGACACCCGTTTAGTATCTTTGTTTCCTCTGCTGAGATATGACTAAACCGAAGCCCTGACATGAGACTAATACAGAGTTAAGAGTGTTCTGCATGTTAGCATAACAAGTAGTGTGTATCATTATATCATCAGCATACCCAGTAGTGTGTATCATTATATCATCATGTATGATGATACATGATACAAGGAGGTTTAAATTGATCGATCGAACGATCTAAATTGGGTACTGAAATATGGTCAAAAGATTGGCAGATGCCGTTTAATACTGACAAATGTAAGGTTTAAAGGATAGGTAATGACGATAGATCGAGTTACAAGATATAAGTGAGATGCATGCATGGTGCTGAGATTGTGAAGTCGAATTATAAAAGGGATCTGGGAGTTATGATTAGTAAGAATTTAAAAAAAATCAATGAATAAATGTTCGTAATAAGGCAAAGAGAACACTGGGATTTATGTATTGAAACATTAGTAATAATTAAGATATCGGTTCATTGTTCTTCAGACATATCTTGCTCTGGGTAGGCTCCATTTAGATATATATGCACTTCACTTTTGGTCACAGTATATCCACAGCATGGATATAAATATACTAGAATGCGTCCAGCGGAGGATAACAAAGTTAATACCCCAAAATAGAAACCTGTCATATGAAGAAAGATTGTCAAAGCTTAAATTACATTCTCAAGAAAGACAAAGAATTATAGCTAGGTGACATGTGGTTTATGTTTTTGTTGATTTGTTTCTATATTTTCATAAATAAAGCATGCTTACTGTCTTATTCCAAGTTTTACGACAATTTTACAAGGTTTAAAATATAAAGCTCAATATTTTTCAGCTTTTTTATACAGGAATTATACGTTAATATAACATTATAATAACGTAACGATGTCGTGTAAATAACGTTATATTGACGACATATAAATGTTATATTTATGTTATAAGAACGTAAATTGGATAGGTTTACATAGAGTAAACAAAAAAAACGAAATGTTGATTGAAAATTGTTTATTTTTATATATAAAGCATGAAAACATTATAATTCCATAGCATTTACTATTATTTTTAAATTTTTACATAAATCTTAAAAAACTGTGTCTCAAGAATACATGTTTTTAGTTATATCTAGTGGTTTTAAGAACGTCAGAAATACGTATTTATGTCAAATGTTAGAGTATTACCTTTGTGGCACCATTTAAAAACGTTCACAAACGTTCTGTGTTTGCTGGGAAGTTTGTGTACAATGTACAAATTGTGAAGCAAGCATCAAATGTGAAGACTGTTTTGCATTTTGTGTCACATTTGTGACCAAATGCAACATTTTCTCATGCCTTTCCACCACAGATTATATTGGAAAAATGGCTTTTATGAGCCATTAGACCCGACACAAACTGTGTGCCCTGAAGGAAATATCCTTCACTGGAGTAAGTATACGATACCTGTCTAAAATCCGTACTTTGTTCCGAGATTACTTCTACTTCCCAATCCCAATTTAGAGCTACGATTATCTTGGTATAACAAAATAAAATGAATACATGTTTCATGTCAGTCATTACAACATTTGGAGAAGTCTTAAAGTTTAAACCTGACACTTGGTTTTATAGATTGATTTAATTGTCTGATTGTTTCTTTTCTGTGAATTTCTCAGTCATTATCTGGAGAATAATGTCAATATTTTGTACAATCAAGAAACGATGAAATATTAAGTCTGAAATTCTTTTCCATAAAACTCATTTTGCCAAACTGTCTTCCTTTTCTTTGTTACCAGAACCTGTTGTACCAGCCCAACCACCAAATTCTTGCCCCAACTGCATAGATTGCAAATTTAAAATTTCAAGCTCCAGCAATCTCTGCATCTTCATCACTATAATGGGTAAATAAACTTTAAAATTTACCCTTTTATTTCCATTACAGGATTTTCCTGAATCGCAATACATTTTGGAATGTTTGTTGCATTAAATGTTAATTTTTACATCACTATTTTAGCAAGTTGCCACACCACTCAATGCACTGTATTTTAAACTACAGGAAGGTATGACCTCTATACTCCAATCTACACATGCCACTGTGGATATGAGCATCAACAACTAGGCAAAACCATGCACAAGTCTGGTTTCTATTCATCATTAGGAAAGAGTAGCACATTCTACAGCACCAGTCTGCTTGAATCATGGCACCATATAAAAAGAAATTGTCCCGGAACATCATTTCGGGCATTAGTCACTGCACTGGAATCCTTTGGTGCTTCTCGTGGGCGTGTATGTTTTGATACCATTATTCTAAATATTTTAAGTTTTATACTTCAATACAAAAATTATCAAAATTTTGTAGTAATGTATTTTCATTTAGTAATAATTAGTTTTTAATTTTGTTCAAATACAAAATGGAATGCTTTTTTTGTTTATTTATCTTATGTCATATTATGCATTTTAAATGTCACCATCTTAATAATTCTATATCCTAGAATGGACCCATTAACTTTCTAACTTCGAAGAGAGTGTTCTTCGAATGGCGATTCCAGCAATATGAGCTAAGGAAAATTAGAGGAGAAGCTGACAATGAGTGTCCTGCTTGTGATAAAACTCCTTTAGCAGTACATATTGATGGCAACAAGAAGCTGTATCGCTACAACAAAGTTGGGAGGTAATAAAATGTGCTTTACAGATACTTAATGTATAGTATTCTTTTGTCATCCACACACTATATTATAATGAATTATATTATCTTCAAAATTAATGTTCTTATAAATAAAGTATGTACATATAAATATACATTGTCATATGACTTATATTTTTTAACCGAGTATGTCTTTATAGTTTGCCTTTCAATTGCATCCATATCATCATTTTATATATCTAACACCATGTAAATTTTTTGTTTTATGTAAAATTTAGCAGTGGATCAGAATTCTTCATATAAAACATTTTTTGATACCCCATTACCCATTGTTTAATATTATAGTGGTTACACACAATGAATAATTATTTCTGAATTATCATTGCAGAGGTATCAGAAACCCCTATTATTCTGATAGTATCTTCAGCAAAGATGAAGATGTTCAAGCTCATGTTGGCACTATTCAGAGCTTGAAAACTAAGGTGAGTTTTATTATATATTGAGAAACCTTCAATTTTACCTAATAACTGTTTGGTGACTGTAACATCTGGTGGCCATTTTTGTATTTTTCATTATAGTTTATATATATTAAATAAGGAAATATAGCCCATAGAAATTCTTATGTGCAACAACAATGCCTTTCGCGCAAAATAATCTCTACCTTCTACCCGTCCTACATAATTATAATCATGCTCACCAACTGGATATTTAGTTACTATAAATATTTTTGTTTAACAGAGTAAGCACATGTGTGGAGCGTCTGCATGGAAAGCTGCTCAAAATAAGCCTCTTTCATTCCAAAGTTTGGATGAAACAGGAATCAGCATGGCCTCCTGTCGACATGGTATTATCCTCCACACCTTGAATATGTATCAAGGAGAGTTGTACAGTTATGCCCACTATTTGCAAATTATGTATTTCAAATATGTAAAGTTTATTTGTCAAGACATAATTTGCAAATATTGGCCATGGGCCTTAACTGTGGCTCAGAAACAATCACATTTTCACATTGGTCAAGCAAAGCCATTTTTAGGAGTCCTACATGCAAAAGGACATGCTTGGTATTGTCAGGTAAATAAAAATATAACATTACATTTATGTATACTAATGTATACATTTATGTATACTAATTAAATTTAATGTAATGTATACATTACATTAAATTTAATAAGTACAGTTTGTGTAAAAAAATTTAAGATTTCTGATTGTTTAAGATTAATGATATACGTATAATTTAATATAGTAGGAGGCTTTTAATTTTTGTAGAGTAATTTGATTTTTTTTACTGTATACTTTTATGTTAAAGGTATTGTATGGAGGGCGGTGGCAAGAAGGAAGTGGCCTGACTTTAGGGGAAGAGGCAGAGCAAGTGTTTGCATACCTCTCACGATACAACTCTACAACTAAAAACATGCTGAAAGCTGGTATTTGTTCATCTGATCAAGTTTTAGATTTTTTTACCTGCCCTGTAATCAGTATAATGAGATTTGTATTCAATAAGTATCAACTCCCTCAAATAATCAATACAAGAATGAAAACATATTTGTCAAACTTGAGTTGGTCTTGGTGAGTAAAGGTATGTTATGAAACTGTTATTAATCTATGCTCTTCAAGATGTTCATTAATTGCTATAAATATTTTTCTCAGAAAGAACAGAAGAACTCACAGAGGGTGCAGTCTTTTGGAACCATCGGAAAATTGATGGACTGGCTCGTGCATTAGTTACTCGACTCAGAAAGGTACTAAAAATAATATATATTTATTTTATTTATTTTGAAACTTATTATAATGCATTTATATGTGAAAGGTATTATAATGCATTTATAGGTTAGTTATGTGTTCAGATCATGTACTACATATATTTTCCATTATAAATTAGCAACCATTTCCTTGATTAACACTATTGAAGAGAATCACCTAAAAAAGAGTGGAATCTTGGCTCTTTTGAAGCAAGGGCAAAAGTTGTGTTCTGACAAGCTGAGTGATGCAAAGCGTTTATTTGGATACCAGGAAGAGTTGATGTTTCCGAGTCCTACCTGGAGCTTTGTGACAGTGAGATGATGATGATGAAGATTTACTACTAAACTGATGATATAAAAGTTAAGTATAATAAATTTTACCTAATTTCCCTTACTAATTTCTCTTACTTAATTTCGCTAATTTTATTGTCCTAGCCCAAAGATTTTAACCAAACATACTAAAGAGTTGTTATGTGGAATTTTCCTTTCATATCTAAGCAAGGTAAGCTAACAGCCTAAATGTGTGTTGCAATTCAGTTCTTCATAAACATTTATCCAGCAGAATTTTATACTTGAGTAAAGTCTTGCTATTTACGACTTTCACAGGTATACAATTCCATGGTTTTCATATACTGTACTGGTGTGTTTTACATTTGAACTTTTAACGAAAACTTTCATTATTTATTTATTCTAATTTCTTTAGTATTTTCATCAAATTTGTAAATGTCTTAAACCCCATTAAATAGTTTATATATTACAGGATCCTAACAAGTACACTATTGAAGAGAAGCACCTATCACCCAAAAATGAGAGTGGCCTCCATTGCCTTGCCTGCACTTTGTTTTCCCTTAACCATATCACTCATTCTTACAGGTGTGAGACAGAGAGGTACAAGATCATCCAAGAGGAATAACACCTGAAGAACCCAATATTTGGGTGCTTTAATTAATAAAAACGCCCTTCATGGCTTCACTCATTCTGGCTGGTTTAATTAAAAAACCTAACCTAAACCTAAGTCATTAACCATTAATCTAAATGGTTAATAAAATCAGGTATTATCCGAATGCATGATAGATATGATAGATATGATAAGTTAGCCAAAGAATCTGTCTTTAAACGAGACGTCGAGTGTAACAGGTATATAGTTATTAAATGAAGTTTAGTGATGTAAAAGACATAATTCGGAGTTGGTAAGGACGCCGCCCGCCAGCGTAAATGTTCCGAACGTTAATGGAATCTGACCCATATATCAACCAGGTCAACCCATGTGTTGCGTTTCCAAAAGGGTCGCCCATGTTGGAATCGGTGAACACCCTAGTAATATTGTTGAAAACATCTTAATAACTTATTAAACCATAGGTCTTTTTATGTCAGAAGAACGGCAGAAACTGGATCTATATATGAAAACTCTTTCAGGACAAAATTTAAAGTAAAACTGAAGATATTTGTAATTGTATGAAAGTTGCATTTTTCATCGGTCGTAGAGCTGGAAATCCGCAATATTCATCTCAGAACAATGCTTATTTCACGCAGAATCGTTAATAAACGAAAGAGGTTTATACGTCTCAAGAAAGATAGAAACATAATCTTCATTTTAAATGCCTTACCATGGGCATATTTGTATTTAAAGCGAAGATACGTGTATTTTTATAATCGGCGAGCTCCGATCCCGCACAGATCGAGCAACGGAGTAACTCTCAGAACAATGCTTATTTCACGTAAATTCCTTAATAAACACATATGTTTTATATGTCTTAAGAAAGATAGAAATATAAGCTTCATTTTAAATACTTTACCATAGACATATATAAAGCTCAAGTGAAGATACATACGTTTTTATAGTGGCATTTAGTAGCTTGTCGGTCATGGAGTGCAGAAGCCTACGCACTTGCCAATATAGTGTGTAATTAACAAAGATACGCTTATAAAGCCTAAAATATTATATGCCATTAGAAAGACAGATATGCTCGTTATTGTGAGCGCACCAAAGGAAATATATCTTGTTGGAGGACAAAGATATATCAATTCTAAAATAAGTTTCGGCTCTCGCCCGGGCGAGAGATAGCGCGACTCTCGCCCCATCTATTGGAGATTCTGTTCACCTAATGACCCAAAGCTACTCAAAGCCTTATAGCATTACTTAAATAATGAAGAGATATAGTATATTTATTCCTAATAATGTTGGTGCTTAATGCAGAACACGAGAAAACATATATTTATTATGAAATAATATACTTTCATTATGAAATAAGCAAATATGTGGCCTCACATTTGGTTTGTGGTTTGAGGTGTTGGGAGGCATTTGGAAGGTCATTAATGTAGATGAGAAAGAGGAGAGGGCCAAGTATGCTGCCCTGAGGAACACCGATGTTGATGGGTTTATTCAGGTAAGGTATATACATACAAGTGAGGTTACATTAATGGATCGAATTATAGATAGAGTTAGTACATACAATACCTAAAGCCACTACAGTATTACGCAATGCGTTTCGGGCAGGAAGAACGTTAATATCTAGAACTTAATACTAATTGAGCATAAAGAATAAAATGTGTTGAGAACAAATACAAATAAAGATGAGAAAAAGGGGAACATGACTGAAAAAGCAGCACAAATACAAAATGTTGACAAACAGCATTGATTAAAAAAAAAATATCAGACATGGGTTGACAATAGAGGGGTAAGGTAGGTTACAGGGAATTTATTAGGTAGTGTTTATTTATTAGGCACTTCTTTAATTTAAAGTGCCTAATTTAATTTGACTTCTTTAATTCTTCTAATTCACTTCACTTCTTTAATTTGAAGTGCCTAATTTATTAGGCACTTCTCTCCTTAAATGATCGCAAATTTAATTTATTATATTAACAAGTAGAATACGTATTTCTAATAATATCTAACATAACTAGCCAGAAAACATTTAAGACTTATTGAAAAATACATGTCTGGAAGTTAAATCGACTTCTAGTGTTGGTCTATAGAAAGTACTTCATTCACAATGATGTGCTGCCCGAAATTTTAGCGAAGTATCCAAAATTTGCTTACTGTCGGTAATGCATGCACATGACTGTAAAGCTGCCGCCCAGTTGGGTGGGTGGGTGTGCAGCAAGACTAGTAACTGTGTGACTCACTATAGATGTAAAGTGCCTTGTATAGTGACTTGTGAGCCTCTTGTAATGTCACTTGTGACACCTCTTTGTGTCACAAAGATTCTTGATGTGTGTATTTGTGTGAGTGATTAGGTATGTATGTGTATGTATATGTGTATACGTATATATATATGTACATGTATGTATGAGGGTGTGTACATGTGTATACAACATTGATAATTTTGTAACTAGCGTCAAACATTGTTATTTGCTTAGCTAAACGAACTAGAGGGTTCAGTTCCTGAACCGATTCACCGAACCCTACACACTCTCTGATATATTGTTTAATTAATAGAGATTCACTAATAAAGCTTATAATTGTATATGTTATCAAAAAGGCATAGATAAAGTCGTTCTTACGTTTTAGTCACAGAGATTAGATATTAGTAAAGTTCATTTTATTCAGGAAAGTACATAAATAGTCGATTTACAAACATAATATTGGATTTATAGATAGAGCTAGTACATACAATACCTAAAGCCACTAGTACGCATAGCGTTTCGGGCATATTACTGAGAGGAAAGATATTTATATTTATAATTCTACTTCTGTATATTAATTTATGGCTTTCACTAATCTTCATTAGTCACCATAATTAATTCAGCTCTATTTCTGTGGTTGGAAGAAAACGCTCACGGAGTGGGGGACTTATTTTAATTTTAAAATAATAATAATTAATTATTTAATAAATAAATAATTAATTAATAATACAATCATAAAAGATTAAATTAGATAATCCTTAACTGAAGAAGCATAATAGCTCAATATAACAAATAGGTAAATAGAGCTGAATTAATTATGGTGACTAATGAAGATTAGTGAATAAATAATTAATTAATAATACAATCATAAAAGATTAAATTAGATAATCCTTAACTGAAGAAGCATAATAGCTCAATATAACAAATAGGTAAATAGAGCTGAATTAATTATGGTGACTAATGAAGATTAGTGAAAGCCATAAATTAATATACAGAAGTAGAATTAATGTAATCAAATACATTGAAGAGACATCTCTAATTTAAAGTTGCCTGAGCATTTACGGTAATTGTAAAGCTTGGTATTCTTGGCTTGTCACTTTGGGGGTTCCGACGGAGCACCCCCATTTGGGGGTTCCGACGGAGCACCGGGAGGAGGGTGGGAGTTTTGTGGTGTACCTGCGGGGCGGCGGCGAGCCAGAAGGCGCCGCGCCTGTGCTCCCAAGTACCCCGCTCTACGCGCGCGCGCGCCGCTTAGTCGTTTAGACAGTGGAGCACGGTAATGCGTATCCTTCCCCACAGAATTTCACCGCTTTTATGATAAAAGCAGTGACTATTTCTGTGGTTGGAAGAAAACGCTCACGGAGTGGGGGACTTATTTTAATTTTAAAATAATAATAATTAATTATTTAATAAATAAATAATTAATTAATAATACAATCATAAAAGATTAAATTAGATAATCCTTAACTGAAGAAGCATAATAGCTCAATATAACAAATAGGTAAATAGAGCTGAATTAATTATGGTGACTAATGAAGATTAGTGAATAAATAATTAATTAATAATACAATCATAAAAGATTAAATTAGATAATCCTTAACTGAAGAAGCATAATAGCTCAATATAACAAATAGGTAAATAGAGCTGAATTAATTATGGTGACTAATGAAGATTAGTGAAAGCCATAAATTAATATACAGAAGTAGAATTAATGTAATCAAATACATTGAAGAGACATCTCTAATTTAAAGTTGCCTGAGCATTTACGGTAATTGTAAAGCTTGGTATTCTTGGCTTGTCACTTTGGGGGTTCCGACGGAGCACCCCCAATCCCGTGAGGGCCAGCTGCGCGGAACCCCCACCCCCGAAGGGCGAGCGGAAGCTGGCTGCTAAATAGTAGCATGACTACTTGCTACGTGGCCGTAAGCGTGCCCAGATGCCCGGAGAGGCCATTAAAACACTCATGGTATCCTGACTGAAAAAGGTACCAATCCGAGTCCTCTAGGCAGATGCTGCGAGCAGACACAGCTCGCTTGGAGGCTTATGGAGCGGCAACTAGACGGTCCCTGGGCAGTAAGGCGGGGTGGCCCGCCGTCTATGCCCTGGAAAGGCGTAGACGGCCTACTGCCGAAATTGGACTCCAGCAGGGAGCGCTTCCACCCTGGCGAATGACTGTCGATCCGGTGTATATCTTCGTCGTAGTATCCCGCCCTCACAGGGACCAGTCCTGGACGCCTGGCCCCAGGGCGGGTGCGGGAATGTGAACGCTATCCACTCCGAGGCCGATTCCCCAGGGTCGACCCCGTGTTGGTCGCTGTCGCTGTGGTGAGCCCCTCGGGTGTGGAGTGGTGTCTGCTTAGAAGCGAGTCGGTTACCTCCCAGTATACCTCGCATGGTGGGCATGAGAGCTGTGGTCCACCTTTCGTGGCCCCACTGCGCCTTCCTCGATCATCACAGGTTTTCGTCGTCCTCATTCTATTGTGGGTCTCCTCACTACTGTGGCCGTAAGCGTGCCCGTATGCCCGGAGAGGCCATTAAAAAACAGTCGGTCTTCCTTGACCCAGACTGAAAAAGGTACCTTTCCGGGTCTACTTGGCAGATGCTGCGAGGAGACGCAGCTCGCTTGGTGGGCCGGCGGAGTACCATCTTGACGAGCCGTGGAGCGGGGAGGCGGGAATGGCCCCCCACTGTGGACTGGGAGGAGTACATACTGCCGGGTTTGTACTCCATGCAGGCAGCGCTTGTCACCGTGGGGAATGACTGGTTGTTTCCGTGTTTATCTTCGTCGTAGTAGCCCACCTTCGCAGAGACCAGTCCTGGATGGCTGGCCCCAGGGCGGGAGTGGGAATGTGGACGCTGTCCACTCCGAGGCCGACTTGCCAGGGTCGACCCCGAGTCGGTCGTTGTCGCTGTGGTGAGCCCCTCGGGTGTGGAGTGGAGGTGTCTGCTTAGAAGGGAGTCGGATGCCTCCTAGTATACCTCGCACAGTGGGCATGAGAGCCGTGGTCCGCCGTTCATAGCTCCACTGCGCCTTCCACGATCATCACAGGTTTTCGTCGTCCTCGTTCTGTTGTGGGTCTGAAAGTAATAAAGCAGTAAGGGTGGGCAAGGGCTGGTGTGCAGAGTTAACGTGAAGAGCAAAGGCACAGGTGCGTGGAACCGCATCAAAGTACTGTATACTGCTTTATTATTAAAAGGAGAGAAAATGCGTTAGGGGCGTGCTCAGCTTGGGACACCACCAGCTGGGCCATTAGCTGCTGGATCGTTGGCTGGGACCACCTCAGCCGTAACAACAGCCGCCGCGCTTGGCCCCCAGGGGCCTGCTCAGGTGGAACACCAGCGGCTTGGCCATCGACTGCTGGATCCTCGGCTGGTACCTTATCGGCCGGAACAGCAGCAGCTGTGCCTGGCCCCCATGGGCATGCGCAGCTTGGGGCACCACCAGCTGGGCCATCGGCTGTGACCACCTCAGCTGGAACAACAGCAGCTGCGCTTGGCCCCCTGGCGTGCCCAGCTGGAACACCCCCAGCTGTGCCATCAGCTGCCGGCTCATCGGCTGGTACCGCATCAGCCGGGACAACAGCAGCTGTACATGGCCCCCAGGGGCAAGCTCAGCTGTAACACCACCAGCTGTGCCATCAGCTACTGGAACATCGGCTGGGACCACACCAGCCGGGACAACAGCAGCTGTGCTTGGCCCCCCAGGGCATGCCCAGCTGGAACACCACCAGCTGGGCCAGCAGCCACTGAAACATCGGGTGGTACCCCACCAGCAGGGACAACGGCAGCTGTGCCTGGCCCCCAGTGTAAGCGGGAAGTACTAAGGGACGCCAACAGGCCAAGGCAAGAGGGGGGTAAGTGGCATGGAACTGCAGAACCACTTATGCTCGAAGACGAATGAGAACTGTAACAAAAATATTAGCAAGAATGGTTAGAAAATGCTTACTTCCCTTCTTCCCTCGTGAAGATCCTCGTTTGGGACACGCCATCTGCAGCCTCGGCAACTGGACCTTGCAGCTGCGCGAAAATCTTCAGCCAGGACATCCTGAACTGGTCCTGGCCCCCCAGGGCATGCTCAGGTGAAACACCCTCAGCTGTGCCATCAGCTGCTGGATCATCGGCTGGGACCTCAGCAGCTGGCAAGGGCACGCTCCTCTGGAAGACTGCCAGCGGAGCCTGCGGCTGCTGGACCATCAGCTGGGACCACATCAGCTGGAACTACAGCAGCCGGGCTTGGCCCCCAGGGGCATGCTCAGCTGGAACACCGCCAGCTGTGTCGTCAGCTGCTGGATCATCGGCTGGGACCACCTCCGCCGGAACAACAGCAGCTGTGCTTGGCCGCCTGGGACATGCTCCGCTCGGAACGCCACCAGCTGTGGCATCAGTAGCTGGATCATCGGCTGGTACCACATCAGCCGGAACAACAGCAGCTGTGCTTGGCCCCCGGGGTCGTGCACAGCTGGGACACCACCAGGTGTGCCATTGGCATGCTGGATCATCGGCTGGGACCTCATCAGCCGGGACAACAGCAGCTGTGCTTGGCCCCCAGGGCATGCTCAGCTGGCACACCGCCAGCTGTGCCGTCACCTGCTGGAGCATCAGCTGGGACCACATCAGCCGGGACTGGTAATAAACACCACCAGGTGTGCCATCCGCATGCCGGATCATCGGGTGGGACCTCATCAGCCGGAACAGCAGCAGCTGTGCTTGGCCCCCAGGGCATGCTCAGCTGGCACACAGCCAGCTGTGCCGTCAGCTGCTGGATCATCAGCTGGGACCACATCAGCCGGGACTGGTAATAAACACCACCAGGTGTGCCATCCGCATGCCGGATCATCGGCTGGGACCTCATCAGCCGGAACAACAGCAGCTGTGCTTGGCCCCCAGGGCATGCTCGGCTGGCACACAGCCAGCTGTGCCGTCAGCTGCTGGATCATCGGCTGGGACCACATAAGCCGGGGCTGGTAATAAACACCACCAGGTGTGCCATCGGCATGCTGGATCATCGGCTGGGACCTCAGCGGCCGGAACAACAGCAGCTGTGCTTGGCCCCCTGGGCATGCTCGCTTGGCACACCGCCAGCTGTGCCGTCGGCTGCTGGATCATCGGCTGGGAACACATCAGCCGGAACAACAGCAGCTTTACTTGGCCCCCAGTGTCGTGCTCCGCACGGAACACCGCCAGCTGAACTATCAGCTGCTGGATCGTCGGCTGGGAAGTAAAGTAAGCAAAAGGAAATAACAAATTTATATAGATGGGACGTAGAACAACAAACACAATAAAATTATAAAATTAAAGAAATAAATAATAAATAAATTATAACATGAAACTAATAATGGAAAAATAAAATTAATAATAGGACACCACCCGCTGTGCCCTCAGCCGCTGAACCATCGACTGCGACCACCTCCGCCGGAGCATCAGCAGCTGTGCTTGGCCCCCGGGGGCATGCTCAGCTGGAACACCGCCAGCTGTGCCGTCTGCTGGCGGTACCACATCAGCCGGAACTACAGCAGCTGTGCTTAGCCCCCAGGGGCATGCACCGCTGGAGCACCACCAGCTGTGCCCTCAGCTGCTAGACATCGGCTGGGACCACATCCGCCGGAACAACAGCGGCTGTGCTCGGCCCCCAGGGGCATGCTCAGCTTGGGACCCCACCAGCTGTGCCAACAGTCGCCGGCTCATCGGCTGGGGCCACATCAGCCGGAACAACAGCAGCTGTGCTCGACCCCCAGGGGCAGGCTCAGCTTGGCACTCCACCAGCTGTGCCATCAGCTGCTGGACCATCGGCTGGTGCCACATCAGCCGGAACAACAGCAGCTGTGCTTGTCCCCCAGGGGCATGGTCGGCATGCTCAGCCTTCGGCTGCTGGATCATTGGCGGGAACCACTTCCACCGGAACATCAGCAGCCGGGAAGGGCGCTGGGTACACGCCGGGCACCGGGGACAATCCCAACTACAACTGGGCGCCGCACACGCGGGCGTGGAGGGGAACACGGGCAGGACTGTACCTTAGGATAATGGAGAT
Organism: Procambarus virginalis; assembly: GCA_020271785.1. NCBI lineage: Eukaryota > Metazoa > Arthropoda > Malacostraca > Decapoda > Cambaridae > Procambarus > Procambarus virginalis. The sequence continues at coordinate 16,593 of WNGS01044850.1, forward strand.
GGGCCGGCTGCTCCGGCATAAGTCTAATCTGAAAAATATATTTTTAAAAAAAATTTTTGAAATGAAAAGTTGGTGACGCCAAATAAAGACGACGAACCAAGCATCAGTTAGGTTAGGTTCGGTTAGGTTTGTTTTGGTGACCGGCTAGCTGCAGCTGTGCTCGGCCCCCAGGGGCATGCTCAGCTTGGCTCACCACCTGCTGTGCCAACAGTTGCTAGGTCATCGGCTGGCACCACATCAGCCGGAACAACAGCAGCTGTGCTTTGCCCCCAGGGGCTAGCTCAGCATGCCAGCCTTCGGCTGCTGGACCATCAGCGGGAACCACTTCCGCCGGACATCAGCAGCCGGGACAGGCGCTGGGTACACGCCAGGCACCGGGGACAATCCCTACTACAACAGGGCACCGCGCACGCTGGTGTGGTGGATAACACGGGCAGGACTGTACCTTAGGATAATGGAGATGGGCCAGCTGCTCCGGCATAATTCTAATCTGGAAGAAATATTTTTATTAAAAATTAGACAAAAATATAGAGCTGGCGACGCCAACTAAACATGACGAGCCAAGCGCCGGAAAGGTTTAGGTTAGGTTAGGGTAGTTTAGGTTAGGTCAGCCCAACCTAACATATTCATCCAGTACCAACGTAATGCCAGGAAGGTCTCCGGCTTCCTCCGGCCCTCCGGCTGTGCTCAGCTGCTGGATCATCGGCTGGGACCGCATCAGCCGGAACAACAGCAGCTGTGCTTGGCCCCCAGGGGGCATGCTCAGCTGGCACACCACCGGCTGTGCCAACGACCGCTGGACCGTCGGCCGGGACTACATCAGCCTGAACATCGACGGCTGGGCTTGGCCCCCAGGGGCATGTTCAGCCGGCACACCGTCTGCTGGCCTATCAGCTGCTGGGTCAACGGCAGCGTATCCACGTCAGCCAAGACATCGGTAGCTGGGCCTGGCCCGAGCGCAGCCGTGGCCATTAGCCGCTGGACCCTTGGCAGGGACTACTGAAACGGGAAAAGTGAAAACACATAGCCAGACATAATGACTGCTTAAGAAATGAGCCCTTCATTGTGCATACCCCGACATTGTAATGGGTAACTAGCACTAGGCTCCTTCGCTATGTGCCATGACATTCTCCCTAGTTGCATCAAATGCTGCACTGGCGCACAGCTCAGAATGGATAAAGGCATTGAGTAATGTGGCCTTCCGTAACACAGTGCAGTAACACACGGACTTCAGACTTCGAAGACGCCTGAATCATTTTCCCACATTCTCGACACTCATGAGGGTGAACCGCCAATGATTTAACATGTGTGTTAAATAGTTTCACGTTCGTAAAACTCCTGCCACACTCTGCACACTCGAAACGGCATTCCCCTGGATGCCTTAACAAGTGTCCCTTCAGATGGCCAAGACGACTGAAACTCTTACCACACACTGGACACTCGTGAGGATTGTCATCCGAATGCACTAAAATGTGAGTCTTCATATGTCCACGCTGATTGAATCTCTCCCCACACTCTGGACACTCATGTGGTTTGTCACCTGAATGCACTAACATGTGAGTTTTCATACTTCCACGCTGATTGAAACTCTTCCCATACTCTGGACACTCATGTGATTTGTCACCTGAATGCACTAACATGTGAGTCTTCAAATGACCACGCCGACTGAATCTCTTCCCGCACACTGGACACTCATGAGGTTTATCACCTGAATGCACTAACACGTGCTGTATTAATATTCCACGTGTACTAAATTTTTTTTTTTTTTTGCCACACTCGGCACATTGGAAAGGTCTCTCATCCGCATGCACCATCCTGGGAGTCTTCATATTTCCACGCTGACTGAATCTCTTCCCGCACTCTGGACACTCGTGAGGTTTGTCATCTGAATGCACTAACATGTAAGTCTTCATATGTCCACGCTGCTTGATCTCTTCCCACACACTGGACACTCATGAGGTTCCTCACCTGAATGCACTAACATGTGAGTTTTCATACTTCCACGCTGAATGACTCTCACACTGGACACTCATGAGGTTTAACACCTGAATGCACTAACATGTGTTGTATAAGTATTCCACGTTCTCTAAATTTATTGCCACACTCGGCACATTGAAAAGGTCTCTCATCCGCATGCACCCTCCTGTGAGTCTTCATACTTCCATTTTGAAGGAATCTCTTCCCACATTCTGAACGATCAAGAGGAATGTCACGTGAATGCACTAAGAAGTGACGCTTCACACTTCCAGGACGGGTGAATACCTTCGGACACTGAGGACACTGGTGAGTCTTCATCTTCTTTATGACAGGTGCAGTTTGTGTGAAGGTTTTCTCCCCCGGATGGTTGGGAGAAGCGTCAAGGCTTGAGTGTTGTTTCGTAGAGTTAGACTTGATGTGAGCACTTGGCGGTCAATGGTGGTGCTTCTTCTTTATGATAAGTGCAGTTTGTGTCAAGGTTTTCCCTTAATGCTCGTGCTGGACATCTTTAGTTGACACTCGTGAGTTTTGTGGTGTACCTGCGGGGCGGCGAGCCAGAAGGCGCCGCGCCTGTGCTCCCAAGTACCCCGCTCTACGCGCGCGCGCGCCGCTTAGTCGTTTAGACAGTGGAGCACGGTAATGCGTATCCTTCCCCACAGAATTTCACCGCTTTTATGATAAAAGCAGTGACTATT
>WNGS01044867.1:0-10368 GCA_020271785.1 Procambarus virginalis
AATGGGCTACCCTTCTCAGATACATTTAACAGGTAGAGCAGCAGTCACACTCAGCACTTTGGCTTCGGAAAACGACTACACCACCCTGAAACAAGCTGTGTTGGACGCCTACCTTCTCTCCACCGAAAGCTATCGACGAAAGTTTCGTGACTACGTCAAGGCAAGTACCACCACCTTCTTAGAATTTGCTAACACCAAACAAAGATATTTCATGAAATGGCTGGAGGCAGCACATGTCTACTTTTTCAGAACTTGTCAACCTCATACTGGTTGAAGAATTTTGAGACGTGTACCTCCTCCTGTCCGCCTATACTTAGCAGACAAGGAAGAGACGAATTAGTGAAGTGTGCGAAGTCAGCTGACACTTACAGCCTCATCCACCGGCTGACTCCAGATCCTACCAGCAAGAAGTCTTGGTACAGTTACGAGAAAGCGAGCCCAGATCAAGGTACCTCTCAACTGTACTGCAGGTATTGTCGATTATATGGACACACCATTGACAAATGTGGTAAGTCCCAATTAAAGGTAACGTCGAACCCCTAAGTCTAAAACTACTCACCCTAAGTCCGGTAAGCCTGTAATGAATGTTGGTGTTCATGCTAATGATCTCTCTCTCTTTACCAAGCATCTCTATCCAGGAACTATCTCTACCCACGGTTCAGATTCAGAGGGACGTTTCGGACTTAAGATCCTAAGGGACACAGCGGCCCTACAATCGATCGTTTTGAAATCGGCTGTGCCCAACGTCGCCTACACAGGAGAGACTGTGTTCATCACTGACCTTACTGCTACAACTCCTTATCCACTTGCCCGAGTTTACCTGGATTGTCCCTTCGTGACCGGTGAAGTCCAAGTCGCCGTCAGGGAAAAGCCTTTTCCCATGCCTGGAGTGCAACTTCTCCTGGGCAACGACTTGGCAGAAGACCAACAACCAAACAACCTGATCATCAAGGACATATCCAAGGTAAGCAACTCTGTGGTGGATAACCCGATTTTTGAACATTTCCCAGTAAAGGTTCAAGAGAGTGATGAAGGTTCTCCTCCTGTTATGGTGACCACCCGTGCTCAAGCTGCACGTCCACAGCCAGCCGACTCTACTGCTACCGCTGTCCCTCAGGACCCTTCGAAACTACCCCCTAACCTGACCGCGGTGGAGTTCCGTAAGTTACAGAGAGATGATCTTACATTGACACCATTATTCTTTCAGGCTGAAACCCAATCCGACAGTGTTCCTGGGTTCTTTATGGAGAACGAAATACTCTATCGCAGGTATAGACCCAGTAAACTGAAGGACGAGGACGATTGGGCAAACGTTGAACAACTAGTGATTCCCACCAGCCTGCGGCCCACGATTCTACACCTGGCCCACGGCGCTTTGTCACACTATGGGTTCAACAAGACTTACCATGGAATTCGACAAGACTACTACTGGCCAGGTATGGTAAACGACGTCAAATCTCATGTCAAATTATGCCACGTGTGTCAGTTAGCCGGGAAACCGAACGTTTCCATTCCCAGAGCACCCCTGATACCCATCCAGGTGCCTGAGGAACCGTTCCACAAGCTCATTATCGACTGCGTTGGTCCTTTGCCTCGGACCAGTGCAGGCAACTCATATATCTTAACCATCCTGTGTCCTACCACCAGATTTCCGATAGCAGTTCCAGTAAAAAATATTACAGCTGCTACAGTGGTGAAGAATCTACTGAAAATCTTCACCCAGTATGGATTTCCGAGGGAGATTCAGAGCGACTGTGGTACCAACTTCACCAGTGATCTCTTCAAACGGACTCTGGAGGAGTTCAACATCAAACAGGTACTGTCCAGCCCCTATCATCCTGCTTCACAGGGTTCTCTCGAGCGTAGTCATCAAACCATCAAGGCACTCTTAAAAAAGTTCTGTAATGAGACCTCAAAGGATTGGGATAGGCAAATTGATCTCATTTTGTGTATTTTCAGAAGTCTTCCCAACGAGTCACTAGGAGTATCTCCTTATGAGATGCTCTACGGACGTAAGTGCCGTACACCTCTCAAGGCTTTCAAGGATTCTCTACGTGATGACACCTTCAGTGAGCATCAGAGTGTGCCCCAGTATCTCCAAAATCTCCGACACATTCTAGAGAGGGTCCATTCCTTTGCCAGCAACAACCTACAGAAAGCCCAGGAGAGGATGAAGACTCGTTACGACCGGCACTGTAAAGTAAGGAAGTTTACACCAGGAGACTTAGTGCTTGCCTATTTCCCTATCCCAGGTTCTCCTTTACAGAACAGGTTCTCAGGACCCTACCGTGTTAAGGAGTGCCGGAACAACTTCAACTACGTTCTCGAGACCCCGATAGGCGGCGGAAGACCCAGCTGTGCCACATTAATTTACTCAAGCCCTACCATGGGGTTCCTCCCACTGTGTTAACCAATTTCACCTCATTTACAGGTCCATACAGCCACAGTGAGACCTTCCCTGCTTCTCCTTCCGAGAGCACTGACACTGAGACAGCGCTCTCTAACTCGGAAATCCTTACTAACCTTCAACATCATTTTCAGGACGATAATAGTGCTCCACTAATCAAACTCGTCAGAGAATATCAAGAGTTGTTTCGAGATGACCCCCAAGAGTGTACTGTAACTCGGCACGACATCCAACTGCTACCTGACACCCAGCCGATTCGCCAACCATTCTACCGAATCAGCCCGAGCAAAACGGAAGTCATGCGGGCTGAGGTACAGTATCTCTTGGACCATGGACTGGCTACCCCCTGTGAGTCCCCCTGGGCCTCACCATGCATCCTGGTACCCAAACCTCACGGCAAAATCCGTCTGTGTACGGATTATAGGAAGTTGAACCAGGTCACAGTGAAGGACGCCTACCCAATACCCAGAGTAGACGACATTTTGGATGCCATTGGTAATGCCCGCTACCTGTCTCAGGTAGACCTACTAAAGGGCTACTACCAGGTGAGTTTAACGGAGCGAGCTAAGGTACTGTCCGCCTTTATAACCCCCTTTGGTCTCTACAGGTACAATCGCCTTCCCTTTGGACTCTGCAATGCCCCAGCCACCTTTCAGAGAGCTGTCAACCGCGTCATCCAGGGCTTGGAAAACACCTATGCCTATTTGGACGACATCGTGGTAGCATCCAACACCTGGAGCGAACACCTGCTCCAGCTACAACGATTGTTCTACAAGCTCCTGAAAGCCGGCCTCACCATCAATTTGGGCAAGTCCACCTTCGCGAAAGGTAAAGTGCGGTACCTGGGTCATGTTATAGGGAGTGGCAACCTGGCTCCGTTAAACATTCACATTCAAGCAATCCAACAGTATCCACAGCCTACTACCAGGAAGCAGCTCCTGCGCTTCCTTGGTCTTGCTTCCTATTACCGTAGGTTTGTGAAGAATTTTAGCACTGTTGCAACCCCATTAATCACCTTAACCAGTCCCAAGCAACGGTATAATTGGACCAGAGAGCAAACCGTTGCATTCGAACAACTCAAATTCCTCCTCTGTTCTAATCCCATTCTCGCCTCACCAGATATCAAGAAGCCTTTCATCCTCCATGTCGACGCCAGTGGTACCGGCATCGGAAGTGTCTTAATGCAGCAGCGAGGCGAGGAGGTTCTACCTGTCAGCTACTACAGTTGCAAGTTGAAGCCTCATCAGAAGAACTACAGTACTATAGAGAAGGAACTCCTGTCCATCGTCCTGAGCTTACAACACTTTGCACCATATCTGCACGGTGCTAGGTCCACTACCATCTATTCGGACCACAACCCTCTGAGATTTTTACATCAAGCCCAATTTAATAACCAACGTCTGCTGCGATGGGCTTTATATCTTCAAGGCTTCAACTTAAAGATCTGCTACATCAAGGGGCCTGATAACATCATCGCTGATGCCCTCTCCAGAGTGCATGAGGTAGAGGCAGCTCCACCTCCCACTCTACCTCCAGTGGACGTGATTCACCCGAAACGGCAGGCTTCGGGGGAGAGTTGTGACGATAATCTCTTATCAGAGATTTAGCCTGCTATTTCTGCGAATCACTCCTGTCCTCATCAATATACAAGATACGTTTTGTAGTGGCTAAACGTATATATTAGCCACACGTACCAGCAACTCCCTCCTTCCCCCCCACTGCTGCACCTGGTCGACGCGCCGAACCCTTCAACGGCCTAACTAGCGACTTGCGACCATCCAGCTTCCTCATTGGCCGCCAACCAACACTCCACTCCGGCTCCCCGCCAATCACAAGACCTCACCAGTTATTGTTGGAGTCCCTTGCGTTTCTGCCAGCCAGAATATTGTGTGCTCGCAAGCTGTGAACTCCTAAGTGACTCACTCTGTGTGGTCAAATAGAGGTTCATAGTTAGTGCATATATTCCAGCATTCATATTTTACTTACTTTTGTATATCAATTCTCCTCCCCATTAACGTAATCTATTTTCATGTTTATATTGTTTATTATTTTTGCCAGTAAGCCAAGATTTTGCATTTATTTCAATTTGTGTTTTTATTGTTATTAAAATCCATATTTTTTATTATTGCTTTTAGTCTTTCCAACCTTACCACAGATTACCAAATCACGCAGTCATTCTTTTTTTTCTCTTTTTTTTTTCCTTTTCTTTTTTTTTATATATTATATGTGGCCCAGCACTGACACCTGCTAGTTGGAAGACTGCCGACCACCATTTCCAACTCGTTACCGTCACAAATGTTATTACTGTTTGCCAACAAATTATTTTTTAGTTCAAATTATTTTGTGCACAACTTAAATGTACCGCTTATTGATTACCACGGTGTGTGGTATATAATAAACTTGTTATTTTTATTGCAGATTGCATCCGAAATGCCCGCCAGGAGGGAAGCTACCCACTACGCCTACTTGGCCCTTGCCAGATAGCGTGAAACTCAGCATGAAGAAACTGCAAGATTCTCTCTGGAGCAAAGCCAAGGAGCTCAAACATGTTGCAGCCGACTCAAACATGTTGCAGAAATAAGTAGTGAAGATGTGAGTTAAGAGAATTGGTCACTGGGAAGTTTACAGTCATTTGAGGATCAATAGATTGTGTTATCCAAACTAAGCTGCTTGTTTATTAGCTTGTGGTGAAAGAAGCTATGCTAGGTTCTTGAATTTTAATATATTGTATATAATGAATTCACAAGTGTGTGATTTATCTGCGCCAAAATATGGTGGGACTGCAATGGGATTGAACTCGCGTCCCTGGACTCGCACAACCAGTTGAACCCATGACTAAAGAAATATCTCTAGTATAGTTACGTGAAGTTTGGAAGGTACCAACATTAGCGACAGGATACATGTATCGGTAAAACTATGTTTATTGTTTTAAAATTAAATATTTTTTCCGAATATGCTTATATACACAACAGGTTAAATATTAAATTATAAAGTTCTTATTTTGTAATTTCAGAAAGATGGAGCGAGGTAGATAAGCGTAAGAAGACAGATGAGAATGTTGCGGTCGACATTCGTCAACTGATTGCGAAGTTCATGGTAAGAACAACAACCTCGTACCTATTAAATTTATCAATAAATGGAAACTAAACCGCCATAATTGAAGAAAGATGTACAGGTTTCGTAAATGTTCGATTAATCCTCGTCTATTTCGGAGCACCTAATATGTCTCCCCACTGTCCCATATTTAGCTTCATTGCACTTATTAACCCCATTACAAATATTACGAACATAATGAAAGTACGTGCAGAAGGCCTATTGGCCCATACGAGATAGTTCTTTTTTATATCCACCTAATCTTACTCATGTGTGTTTCTAACCTACGCTTGAAACAATAAAATAACCATTGCTAATGTTACGCGGTAATTAGTTCCATACAATATCAACCATGCTACCGAACTAGTATTTCATTACACACACAAATCATAGTAGCGTGATGTATGAAATGAACAAATCCACAAGGGCCGTAATGAAGGTTCGAACCTGCGTCCGAGATGATCTCAGACGCGCCTTCTCCCCGAGAAGCTGCGTGACCCTTGTGAGGGCAGTTGCAGTCAAGGCTGCAATTTATTTCACCATGTCGTGGCACAGTAGAATAAGGCGCGTCTGGGATCATCCCAGACGTAGGTTCGAACCCTCATCTTGTGGATGAGGGTTCGGGCCAACCCTTGTGGATTTTTTTATATTCATTCTTCGCCTTCCTGGAAAATGTAATTTAAGCTTAGTCATTATTTAAATGATTTTTGTTATATATTTGCTTATTATTCGTGCACTGTATCCATATTACCAACGTGCTCTCTTTTTTCCTCAATAATAAACTGAAGAATCTGCACGTAGTCTAAGGAGGCGTGGGAAGTTTCGACACAACGGTCATCTATGTAAAGGTTCAGAAGACGCCGAAGCTGCTTGATCTGAGGAAGGAGATAGTTGCCCCTCCTGGACACCCGAGGTCTTCGCTTGCAGGACTATAATTTTAACCCCCACGTCACCCTATTTAAGCCACGCTGGGTAGACGCTCCCGAACTTGCCTATTTTAAATAGCCAGGGTTCACTCGCAACATGAAGCAATTGTAAAAAATCTAATAAACTCTGCACAGATACGCGACGGAACCGATGTCAGTATCCCAAGAGTGGGCTTCAAGGTGTATAACCCGAAGAATGCTATCGTATCTATAAACATGTCTATCAAACAGCCACTTGAATAATACCCAGCATTACTTGGATAATACCAAATACCAATACCCTGGTAATAATACCAATACCCTGTATATTTGTCCTAAGGACAAATATAGTCATTTGGATAAAGATAAAACAATCTAGACGACTAAGAAGACGACAAAGCTTATAATTTTATCAAATTATATGTAATTATTACCAATACTATGTATTTGTTTTTAAAGTAATGAGAACTGTTAGTTCGATGACCATTACTAACAATAAATTTGTCTCCATTCAGTATTTTTATAAACATTCATGTAATAAAAAACTTCTTGTACATATGTTATACAAATTTTTATCTTATATTAATAAATTTTATTGTATATACACCAGAAACCTTATTTTCCAATTGGGTGCAATAATGTTTACACAATAAAATCAAGATGGTAAGAGTGACTCCTCCCTTTATAATACATATTTATTTATAACGATCATTTTACACTTATAATTATTAAATATTTCCCATTTTAACAACTACTTAAAACACACATCTAATATTATACCGCCATGAGGATTTTTAGCTTTTAAGACTAACTACGAATTAATACTTAAATTTAGATATTTTGACGATCATTCACATTAAAATATGAATTATACGTTTAATATTAGTCATATCTGTGACGTCACCGCGAGGATTGAGTTAACTATTTTTTTAGGCATCGTAATCGAGATAAAATCTAACTCGGTATATATTAAACAAATCAATATATTCATTTCTGATTCGAATAAAACAGCCCAACTCCCAGTTTTATAACGATTTTTTCTCGCATGAACGGCAGCGTGCGTGTGGGGCCATATTGGTTTGGCTGGCCATGAGAACGTGACTGTTTGGACGGCCAATCCTCATGAACTAAGTGATGAGTTTTTTTTAAAGAAATATTAATATTAAGTTTGGGGATGACATACGTATGATTTCTCTGATCATCGAAGCTCCTATGATAATTACATCCTTAAATATAAGAATAAATTTCTTCTCTGCTGTGAATATAGTTTGTCATCCACATTTATTTATTTCAAAGAGTCAATCTGTCAGATTTAAATAAAAGCAATGATATGGAACGCAATTCAAGTTTTAAAATATGTTCAGATATGTAATTGTTCACAAGATACATTTAAAACTCAAAAATTCAAACGGAAAGCAGGAAAGTTTCTTTATCTTTTGCGAATAAATGAAATAATTTTGATCTTTAGTCAAGGACTCTAGGCACTATAACCTGAACTCTGCCTTGGATTACCTACCTGGACAAGGATAAACAAACTATTACTGTCGAACTAAACAACTGTCGGTTAATAATGTGCATAAATTTTAAAAAGCAAAACCTTTGTGGAGTTACAAGCATGATATCAGACAAATATATGAATTCCCCCTAACCCCCCCCCCCCAATCTTCATTACAATTCTGATAGTTATTGATACAATATGCAGTTTTATGCGATTATTGAACATCAAAATACAAAAATATGAAGTCTTCACAACACAAAAATCCGGTCTGGTCGACTAAACAAATCTTCACCACTTGGTGGCTACCTTGGGCATAGTTATTTCATCAAATCACCTCATTATGTTGCTCACATGACCCCACGAGAATGACGTGTTTTGATGAAATAACTGTCTTACTTCACCACCAAGTGCCGTCGGGACAGTGGGCTAAATAGCCAAGGCTACCATCGACTTTCGTACGATCACGGATGGTAGAGTGGTTAAGGTACTGTGTTCGCCAGTTGCATAGTACTGTACCTCTGGCTGCCCTGTACCTCTGGCTGCATAGGTTCGAGTTACTTCTGGGGTGTGAAGTTTTCGATTGCATATATGCTTGGGGAGCATTCAAGTTTGTTCGCATCTACACCACTTGGCACTAGCAACCATATTTGCTGAAAGTGTAGCCAGTAACCAGCTTCCATCAGATGAACTAGCATTGCAGACCGAATTAGAGGACGAAAGGTTGCACAGAATCCGTAGAGCATGTGCAGAAATCTGATACTAATACCCCTTTCACACTTGAGCTCAGTCGGGCTAAGAAAAACTACAAAGATACATCCCCCTGGAGAGAACCTATAATATAATTAGATACCTCGGCCAAGAGGGAGACGCTGCATACCTTAGGTTAATTAATTCAGCCTGGACTTCTCAAACTAGACCTACAGCTTTGAATAGGGCAGATAGTGCCAATCACAAAACCCAAAGATCCAGCTAATCCAAGGCACATCTCTCCAAAGCTTTGCAGCCAAGACGGGTGACAAAATGGCACGCAACGGACTTGAGTGGAACATGCCTAAACTGCACCAGGACATGTNATATGAAGTCTTCCCAACACATTAATCCATTCTGATTTCTGAAAAACAAATCTTTTTTCCAAGTTCACCACCACTTGGTGGTGAACTTGGGCATAGTTATTTTATCAAATCCTCATTATGTTGCTCACGTGGGCCCACGAGAATAAGGTGATTTGATGAAATAACTATGCCCAAGTTCACCACCAAGTGCCATCAGGACGGTGGGCTAAATAGCCAAGGCTACCATCGTCTTTTGTACGGTCACGGATGGTCGAGTGGTTAAGGTACTGTGTTTGCCAGTTGCATAGTGCCCCTGTGCCTCTGACTGAATAGGCTCGAGTCACTTCTGGGGTTTGGAGTTTTCGATTGCATATATGCTTGGGGACCATTCAAGCTTGTTCGCACCTTCACCACTTGGTACTATCAACCAAATTTGCAGAAAGAACAACCAGTAACCAGTTTCCACCAGATGAACTAGCAGGTCAAACAGAATTAGAGGACAAAAGGTGGCACAGAATCCATACAGCATGTTCAAAAGTCTTATACTAATACCCCTTTCACACTGGATGAGCTCAGTCGGGCTAAGAAAAATGAGCTCAGTCGGGCTACAGTCTCCGTGGTGTAGTGGTAAGACACTCGCCTGGCGTTCCGCGAGCGCTATGTCATGGGTTCGTATCCTGGCCGGGGAGGATTTACTGGGCGCAATTCCTTAACTGTAGCCTCTGTTTAACGCAACAGTAAAATGTGTACTTGGATGAAAAAACGATTCTTCGCGGCGGGGATCGTATTCCAGGGACCTGCCCGAAACGCTACGCGTACTAGTGGCTGTACAAGAATGTAACAACTCTTGTATATATCTCAAAAAAAAAAAAAAAAACTACAAAGATACATCCCCTGGAGACAACCTATAATATAATTAGATACCTCGGCCAAGAGGGAGACGCTGCATACCTTAGGTTAATTACTCCAGCCTGGACTTCTCAAACTAGACCTACAGCTTTGAATAGGGCAGACAGTGCCGATCACAAACCCAAGATCCAGGTAATCCAAGGCCCATCTCTCTCCAAACCTTTGTAGCCAAGACGGCTGACAGAGTGGCACGCAACAGACTTGAGTGGAACATACCTAAACCATGTCCTTGAACACGCACCAGGACATGAACGCCTATAAAAGTTGGCACAGTGGAATGTACTACAACTGTTAGCCCACTAGAATGACAGACCAGGAATAATGATATTCCTGAACCTCGAGAAAGCCTTTGAATTTGCTCGCGCCCCAGCGAGCAAGTTCGATGAGCTCTGCCGTCTCATCGACAAAGAGGTCGAAGGAAACCTGCTCTCCTGGACCAAAAACTGTATCCAACAGAGAAACAAGAGTGAAATTCATGACAGTCTCTGAATACAAAAGACATGA
>WNGS01044868.1:36926-54962 GCA_020271785.1 Procambarus virginalis
GCCAAGAGTGAAAATTTAACAAATAATAACACTCACTGTTGTGTTCCAGGTCTCCTTGATGAACAAAGAAAAATATTGTTTCAATCAAAACCCCTTTGTTGGTAACATATACGCTTTTAATCATGTAACTGTTGGTAACATATACGCTTTTAATCATGTAACTGTTGGTAACATATACGCTTTTAATCATGTAACTGTTGGTAACATATACGCTTTTAATCATGTAACTAAGTTGGTAACATATACGCTTTTAATCAAGTAACTAAGTTGGTAACATCAAGATATTTTCTAATATGTTGTGGGTAATGAGGCTGCACTCCCTCTTACCCTTTCTACAGTAAATAGGGAAGAGACATATGCAATTTTTATTATTACCTCGTACTGAAGGGATTTTAACCCTCCAGTCTGACCAGACCTAATGCCTTGTGTTCAGAATTATTTACTGTGGTCTTAAAGAACAAATCCATATTAGCCGCAAAGATTTTATTCCACGATGTAGGAAAATTTTAAATCATCAAACACTTAACACAAACAATAGTAATTATAAGCAAAAATATATCATACGTATTCCAAACAATGTAGTGTTGTCGGAAATCCGACACACATGTTAACATAATATAGTTAGCCATTACCAAATTTAAAGAGAATGGGAGTTTTTCGTGACGTCATCACAACAACCCATATTTACATCATGTATATTGAAGCTTCCACAATTAGTCTTTAAAACAACAGTCTAGTGTTTAAACTTAATAAAATAGTATTCACTATGACTGGTTCTTAGATAATTATACCATACACCACAGACTCCCTTGCTATTGTCAAATGGCGGTGCTGGAGCGTCACTGTGGCGGTGCTGGAGCGTCACTGTGGTTGTGCTGGAGCGTCACTGTGACGGTGCTGGAGCGTCACTGTGGCGGTGTTGGAGCGTCACTGTGGCGGTGTTGGAGCGTCACTGTGGCGGTGTTGGAGCGTCACTGTGGCGGTGTTGGAGCGTCACTGTGGCGGTGTTGGAGCGTCACTGTGGCGGTGTTGGAGCGTCACTGTGGCGGTGTTGGAGCGTCACTGTGGCGGTGTTGGAGCGTCACTGTGGCGGTGCTGGAGCGTCACTGTGGCGGTGCTGGAGCGTCACTGTGGCGGTGCTGGAGCGTCACTGTGGCGGTGTTGGAGCGTCACTGTGGCGGTGCTGGCGCGTCACTGTGGCGGTGCTGGCGCGTCACTGTGGCGGTGCTGGCGCGTCACTGCGGCGGTGCTGGAGCGTCACTGTGGCGGTGCTGGAGCGTCACTGCGGCGGTGTTGCAGCGTCACTGTGGCGGTGCTGGAGCGTCACTGTGGCGGTGTTGGAGCGTCACTGCGGCGGTGCTGCAGCGTCACTGTGGCGGTGCTGGAGCGTCACTGCGGCGGTCCTCCTATTTGTGTGTTTATATTTGCTCCTGTTTGTATGCAACCCGTTCTCGCACTTTCTTACAATCAATATTGACTTATTAAATACGTGCATAGGTGATATACTAAACATAATAGTTTACCTGAAAAGCTTCAGAGAAAACACCGACCTTACCTAACCTTGTTAGTATGTTAAGGTAAGCATCTTATTGCTTCGTAATTACAATTATTACTTAACCTATACCTATAATAGATTAAGTAACAATTGTAATTACGAAGCTATAAGATGCTTATCTTAACATACTAACAAGGTTAGGTAAGGTCGGTGTTTTCTATGAAGCTTTTCAAGGTAAACTATTATGTTAACATGTCAACTATGCACGTATTTAATAAGTCAATATTGACTATACGAATTTGCGAGGACGGGTTGGGCAGTCACGCTCTCACACGGAGACAGAACTAAAACAAAGGGACGGGAGACGGTGTCTCTCCCTGAGGTTCATACGCGGCACTGCAGAGCTCTTACGTGTGACCACCCAATAGTGATCCAGCCTTAGCAACCTCTACATCAACTACGGGAAGTATTGTATCCGGTCCACAAATAGAATATATTTTAATAATTTATATGGACCTTTATAATTATAGTTATATGTCGTGTAGTCCGGTTATAATGGGCGAGAACCCCAAAACCAGGGTAAGCCTGGGTTTTACAATTACCATTGATTCCATTGCATTTGTGAATGCAGTTTAGTTCTCTCTAATTTATTCACAGGTGTGGTTCAAGGGAGGAAGTTATTGAGAAGCTGAGCACCAGCATAACCTGTGACGCTTTCATACACCAGCTGCTCCACTGACACCATATGAGTGCCAGCCATCATTACATGGCACAACCAGACTACATGTGCCACTCTCTAATCTGATGGAGCAACCATTCACACAGCCTTTCAGGCCACACCCTCGAAACACAAACCGTAACTGTCTCTATTTTCCGCTTGTTACAACTTGTAATAAAGTTGTTGCATCTTGGCTTAACGTATTTATGACGTATTAGAACGTTGTTACAACTTGCTATATTGGTTGTTATAACTGGTTAGGTGTTAAAACTTGTTCGAACGTTGTACCAACGTCGTAGTTTCGGTGTGTGTTTGGCGGGCATCAGCCACACAGTTGAGGCATACTTTAAGATGTATACTAATATAATTATAAGAGTAGTACTAACCAATGTAGTCTATTTACCACTATATGTGGTATCATTTGTATAACCTAAAGATAAATGTGTATAGCTTATTATATAACCACTCATTGTAGTATAAGCTGAATACATCCTACCCAACTATATACAGATAAATCATGGCAGGCTGAGTCTAACATACAGTTCATTTAGAATTACAATTCAGTATTGAAGTAAACTAAAAAACAGAAAATAAATATTCACTAAAGACAACATACTTCCTGCTAGGATTACCCCACAAGTGTTAAGATCATTAAGTGAGTGTAATGACCCTGAAGTCTCTATGTCTTAGCTGGCAAAGCATCACAAGTATCACGAAAATTGGTAAACATTCAAGAAATGCTTAGAGGTAAAACTAAAATCAGATTTAATTTCTCATAAACACCAAATCAGAAACGTTTACTTAAATTATATATACATACCATGAGAACAATAAAAAATTGAATAAAATTAACTTTTACCATCATACAACAATTTACATAATAAATGTTGAATTGAAAGTTTGTAAAAACGATATATTTACTTCTAGGAATTTCTCCTCAGTGACAGGACAGTTGAGAAGCATTTTGAGAACTCGAGTGATGAATATTATGAGACATAAAACCTATATGAAACATAAAAACCTATTACGAGAGACAAAAACCTATTACGAGAGACAAAACCTATTACGAGACGAAAACCTATTACGAGGCACAAAAACCTATTATGAGACACAAAAATCTATTACGACACAAAACCCTATTACGAGACACAAAACCTATTACGAGATATAAAAACAAGTCATAAAATCACCTACGCAAAAGGTCCTACTCATCAGCCAAGTGACCAAGTCTACTAATAACAAGAAATCTTTTCCTTCAAATAAGCGTATACCAAGTGGGGAAACCATAAGTAATGATTTGCAAAACTTTGCTGCTTAAAGCTTCACACCTATCAAACATTTGAGACAAAATTCTACGTAAGTTCAGCCCGTCCTCCAAACAAAGATCCAAAAGTGATTCCATGCACCCGCCAAACCCCTGTTTATGAATGAAAAGCGGTTTACACACGACTCACAACTGCTGACGTTCGAACATATCCGGAACAAGTGCTTCACTGACGAATTTTGTTCGAACCACAAAGCTATAAATGCTTCACCCACGTACTATAAATACAAATAAGCGCCAACAGAACCTAAACACCTAACCTAACCTATCCTATGCCNCCTTTTGGACTCTGCAATGCCCCAGCCACCTTTCAGAGAGCTGTCAACCGCGTCATCCAGGGCTTGGAAAACACCTATGCCTATCTGGACGACATTGTAGTAGCATCCAACACCTGGAGCGAACACCTGCTCCAGCTACAACGATTGTTCTACAAGCTCCTGAAAGCCGGCCTCACCATCAATTTGGGCAAGTCCACCTTCGCGAAAGGTAAAGTGCGGTACCTGGGTCATGTTATAGGGAGTGGCAACCTGGCTCCGTTAAACATTCACATTCGAGCAATCCAACAGTATCCACAGCCTACTACCAGGAAGCAGCTCCTGCGCTTCCTTGGTCTTGCTTCCTATTACCGTAGGTTTGTGAAGAATTTTAGCACTGTTGCAACCCCATTAATCACCTTAACCAGTCCCAAGCAACGATATAATTGGACCAGAGAGCAAACTGTTGCATTCGAACAACTCAAATTCCTCCTCTGTTCTAATCCCATTCTCGCCTCACCAGATATCAAGAAGCCTTTCATCCTCCATGTCGACGCCAGTGGTACCGGCATCGGAAGTGTCTTAATGCAGCAGCGAGGCGAGGAGGTTCTACCTGTCAGCTACTACAGTTACAAGTTGAAGCCTCATCAGAAGAACTACAGTACTATAGAGAAGGAACTCCTGTCCATCGTCCTGAGCTTACAACACTTTGCACCATATCTGCACGGTGCTAGGTCCACTACCATCTATTCGGACCACAACCCTCTGAGATTTTTACATCAAGCCCAATTTAATAACCAACGTCTGCTGCGATGGGCTTTATATCTTCAAGGCTTCAACTTAAAGATCTGCTACATCAAGGGGCCTGATAACATCATCGCTGATGCCCTCTCCAGAGTGCATGAGGTAGAGGCAGCTCCACCTCCCACTCTACCTCCAGTGGACGTGATTCACCCGAAACGGCAGGCTTCGGGGGAGAGTTGTGACGATAATCTCTTATCAGAGATTTAGCCTGCTATTTCTGCGAATCACGCCTGTCCTCATCAATCTACAAGATACGTTTTGTAGTGGCTAAACGTACATATGTTAGCCACACGTACCAGCAACTCCCTCCTTCCCCCCCACTGCTGCACCTGGTCGACGCGCCGAACCCTTCAACGGCCTAACGAGCGACTGCGGCCATCCAGCTTCCTCATTGGCCGCCAACCAACACTCCACTCCGGCTCCCCGCCAATCACAAGACCTCACCAGTTATTGTTGGAGTCCCTTGCGTTTCTGCCAGCCAGAATATTGTGTGCTCGCAAGCTGTGAACTCCTAAGTGACTCACTCTGTGTGGTCAAATAGAGGTTCATAGTTAGTGCATATATTCCAGCATTCATATTTTACTTACCTTTGTATATCAATTCTCCTCCCCATTAACGTAATCTATTTTCATGTTTATATTGTTTATTATTTTTGAAAGTAAGCCAAGATTTTGCATTTATTTCAATTTGTGTTTTTATTGTTATTAAAATCCATATTTTTATTATTGCTTTTAGTCTTTCCAACCTTACCACAGATTACCAAATCACGCAGTCATTCTTTTTTTTTTTTCTCTTTTTTTTTCCTTTTCTTTTTTTATATATTATATGTGGCCCAGCACTGACACCTGCTAGTTGGAAGACTGCCGACCACCATTTCCAACTCGTTACCGTCACAATATATATATATATATATATATATATATATATATATATATATTATATAATTATATATATATATAAAATAATATATATATATATATATAATTATATATATATAAAATAATATATATATATATATATATATATATATATATATATATATATATATATATATATATATTCATTCTCGCATTTGAGGTGATACGATGGAACAGTTTTGGATGAGGTGAACAAACTTTTGACCAACACAAGACAGAACACGGTTCAATGGGTATAGATGAAAGGGAAGAATGGAAGTAACTGCAAAGGGCCTATTGGCCCATACTTCCTCTTGATGCTTCTATATTGGTACGGAGTCTTGAAGTGGGTAGAATATAGCTTTGTATTAATTGACTGTTGATTGCTGGTGTTGACTTCTTTATGTGTAGTGCCTCGCAGATGTCAAGCCGCCTGCTATCGCTGTATCTATCGATGATTTCTGAAATATTGTAATCATTACATCGATGATTTCTGAAATCATCGATAGATACAGCGATAGCAGGCGGCTTGACATCTGCGAGGCACTACACATCAAAAAGTCAACACCAGCAAACAACAGCCAATTAATGCACAACTATATTCTACCCACTTCAGAACTCTGTACTAAAATTTAAGCATCAAGAGGAAGTATGGGCCAATAGGCCCTTTGCAGTTACTTCCATTCTTCGCTCTCATTTATCCAATTTATACCCATTGCACCGTGTTCTGTCTTGTGTTGGTCAAAAGTTTGTTCACCTCATCCAAAACTGTTGCAATATATATATATATATATATATATATATATATATATATATATATATATATATATATATATATATATATATATATATATATATATATATGTGCGTATATCACGAATTTAAACACGTGATTTTAAAATGTGACAATGTCAGACCACGGAGGAAAAATGAAACAGGAATTTCCTTAAGTACTTCCGTATATTAATACATCTTCAGAAGGAGTCTTCTGAAGATGTATTTGATTTCTGAAGAAGATTTGACTCCTTCTGAAGATGTATTAATATACGGAAGTACTTAAGGAAATTCCTGTTTCATTTTTCCTCCGTGGTCTGACATTGTCATATATATATATATATATATTGCTCTACATGAAATCTGGCTCCCAGGATCAGGATCTTTGAGAGAGGGTCTTCACCATCTTCTAACAAAGGAAAACTTCCAGACGAGACCAGAGAACACGGTGTGGGATTCGCCGTCAGCAATGCACTACTGGTACACGTCATAACACAGACAGTGTCCTGACTTCTTCAGCAGAGGCGAAGGAGAAATTCTATAGTGACCTCAGAGCTATAGCAAGAATCCATGAAAGGGAGCCACTGTTCATCCTCGGCAGAGCGCCAGGCGATGTGCCAACGATTATTGACTCCAGCTCTGCTCCCTGATACAGACTGCAGCAGATACAGGCAATGTAAAGGGGGATGTATGACGGCATCAAGCAGGCCCTCGGCCCAATCCAAAAGAAGACCGCCTGCCCCCCTGAACCTGAAATCTGGCACAGGCGAGGTGATTCATGACCAGACACTGCAGCTGAAGCGCCGAGTCGAGCACTACTCTGAGCTATACGCCAGGGACAATGTGGTCACCGAAGATGCCCTGAGCGCCATTGAGCGTTTTCCTGTGTTAATGGAATTCATCTGCGAACTGACCATCGAAGAACTCAGCGAGGCCCTAGACTCCCTTGCTTCTGGCAAAGCTCTTGGAAAAGACAATATAATTACAGAGGCCTTGCAGTGCTGCAAAGGAAACTACTCATGGAGCATCTCTAGTTTGAAAAATTCTTGTTATCCAACCTGTCATTTTTCTTGCAGTTGTGACGGCTACTTTATTGTGTTCTTTAAAGGTTAAGGTCTTCCGACATGAGTACACCCAGATCCTTTACATTGCCTTTTCGTTCTTTGCTATGTTTGGACAGCGTTTTGTACGTGGTTTCTGTTTGTATATTTTCAGTACTTTTTTCAGTAGTGCAAAAACTGGAACTTATCTTCATTAAATTCCATATTATTTTTTGTACCCCATAGAAAGACCTGATTTACATATGATTGGAAGTTTGCTGATTCACATACGGCTTGAACCTCCCGTCACACTAGCAACGCCACCTGTTGACTCTTCCATTCTGCAATACATACCTGCTCTAACCTTCCTAACAAACGTGACCTGACTTAAGCCTACCCCCCCTTTTCTTTTTCTTGCCGTTCTCTTATTATTACGTTATCTAATTCTTCTTTTACCCCATTAATACACCCATCCTAGTCTTACTATTTGCCTTACTTCTACCTTCTTCTCTTACCTGCTCCTCACCTCACCCCTCTCCCTCCCCGCCACTACCTTGAGGTTACCTTGAGGTGCTTCCGGGGCTTATCGTCCCCGCGGCCCGGTCATCGACCAGGCCTCCTGGTTGCTGGACTGATCAACCAAGCGGTTGGACGCGGCTGCTCGCAGCCTGACGTATGAGTCACAGCCTGGTTGATCAGGTATCCTTTGGAGGTGCTTATCCAGTTCTCTCTTGAACACTGTGAGGGGTTCACTAGCAGCTAGCCAGCACCCCAACAGCTCCCAGTACCTACCACCCTCCCCACCACACTACCAGCTAGCCAGCACCCCAACAGCTCCCAGTACCTCCCACCCTCCCCACCACACTACCAGCTAGCCAGCACCCGCACAACTCCCAGTACCTCCCAGCCTCCCCTCACACCAGTAGCGTGTCAACCACCTCAAATCCCTCACCAAAGTGACCAATACCTCACAGCACCGCCCTTCTCCCCTCAGCAGCAGTGGTCCCGGAATTGTATGACATTATATACCCCCCCGCCCCGGGGCCGTCTGTCACCACCTGACCATATATCACCTCCCCTCCGGCCGGCCCCTCAACCACCACCACTGTGCTCTTGTCAGCGTTTGAGATTTAACACCAACTCAATATGCACCCTTGCACATTTATCTGAGGTGCGCTGCAATTGTGAAGATTAGTATCATTAAAACAGCGCGGCTCACCCTCGGCGTCCATCATAGCTGAGTGTACCTTCCCTCCTCCAGGTGGGAGCACCAGCACACGACGGCTGACTCCTGGCAGCAGGACGGGAGCTCGGTCATGACTATTACAGAGCACAGCGTTAACACACACTTAAATATCTGAATAAAAGCTTGTTGTCACATTTGTGTTCAGTTGGTCCTTCTTGAAAAAGACTTGTAAATCACACTCAACACGAGATCTTTATGCTTTATCTAGCCTATTCTAGTTAATATAACAATTATATTTATATTATAGTTATTTTGTTAAAGGAATTTGTATATCAGTAAAACCGTTTTCACAAAAATGGTGCAATAAGAAGTAAACAGGTGATCCGGGAGGTGTTCGTCTTGAGTCGTCGTTAATAATGATTAAGTTTATGTATGACAAGAAGTCATACATAAACATTCTTGCTAATTAAGAGGACGGTGTAGGTATTGACCGTGTAAGAGCGACATGTTGTTCTCACAGATATTGTGAGTAATTAGCAGGTGTTTAGTGGTACTGTTGAGGAACAGTATTGCTTTACGTGCTGGTCTTACTATGTGAGTATGCTAGCCTGTTACTATGTGAGTATGCTGGTCTGTTACTATGTGAGTATGCTAGCCTGTTACCATGTGAGTATGCTGGTCTGTTACCATGTGAGTATGCTAGCCTGTTACTATGTGAGTATGCTAGCATGTTACTATGTGAGTATGCTAGCCTGTTACCATGTGAGTATGCTGGTCTGTTACCATGTGAGTATGCTAGCCTTTTACTATGTGAGTATGCTAGCATGTTACTATGTGAGTATGCTAGCCTGTTACTATGTGAGTATGCTAGCATGTTACTATGTGAGTATGCTAGCCTGTTACTATGTGAGTATGCTGGTCTGTTACTATGTGAGTATGCTAGCCTGTTACTATGTGAGTATGCTAGCATGTTACTATGTGAGTATGCTAGCCTGTTACTATGTGAGTATGCTAGCCTGTTACTATGTGAGTATGCTGGTCTGTTACTATGTGAGTATGTTAGCATGTTACTAGAAGCGTGAACAGCTTTCCAGATATTCAGGAACAAAATTTGTAATAACAAGTCTTAAATTCGATTTTTTGCAAACGAAAAAAATACCAGTTTACTAAGGGAACTCTGACTTATTGTAGACGCTAATGTATTTCATTTAAAAAATGTCATACACCATGTATAATGTATTGACACTATGTTCAGAGCCGATGGGAGGGGTAGGGGAGGGGGGAGGGGTAGGGGAGGGGGGGAGGGGTGGGGGTGGGATTGGGGTGTTGGGGGAGGGGGGGGGAGGGGGGTGGGGAGGGGAGATATAATTTCCACGTTGGTTCAGTTCATTTGGTTTTTAATTATCTTCAAAAATATATACGTTGTTGGTGCAATTTTTATTGACGCTTTTCATCAAATCGTTTAGTTTCAGCCTGGAGTAATCACCGCACCAACCACCATGTTCACGTACAAATTGCGTTTTACGGAGTTACTACAGTCTATTAGCCTAGGATATATTGCTTTTGAATTGATCAGGTTTGTTTAAATTGGGTTAGGTTAGGTTAGAAAATGTTCGATTAGGTTAAATTTGCCTTAGGAGGTGAAGAGTCCCTCAAAATGCCTAGCATTATACCGTGATATCATTGGGTGAAGTCACAGCCTTTCTGCCGCATCCGAACGATTGTACGCTTTTTATTATTAAACAGAAAAGACAACTTTTTATTTTATATTAAAGAGTTCTCCATCTAAAGAGCAGCGAGGCGCAGTAACCTGTCTACACATAGCCCAGCGTAGCAACAGTCTATACGTAAATAGCACAGTGAAGCATTACAGTACACAAATCAAACAGCGAGGCCTTTATACACACAAAATCAGTCCCCTCTGCAACACCGGCCAGCAACCAGTCCCCTCTGCAACACCGGCCAGCAACCAGTCCCCTCTGCAACACCGGCCAGCAACCAGTCCCCTCTGCAACACCGGCCAGCAACCAGTCCCCTCTGCAACACTGGCCAGCAACCAGTCCCCTCTGCAACACCAGCCAGCAACCAGTCCCCTCTGCAACACTGGCCAGCAACCAGTCCCCTCTGCAACACCAGCCAGCAACCAGTCCCCTCTGCAACACCAGCCAGCAACCAGTCCCCTCTGCAACACCAGCCAGCAACCAGTCCCCTCTGCAACACTGGCCAGCAACCAGTCCCCTCTGCAACACTGGCCAGCAACCAGTCCCCTCTGCAACACTGGCCAGCAACCAGTCCCCTCTGCAACACCAGCCAGCAACCAGTCCCCTCTGCAACACCAGCCAGCAACCAGTCCCCTCTGCAACACCAGCCAGCAACCAGTCCTATTTATTTTATGCTGGCAACATATGTGACTACACAACCCATGGAGTGCCTAGGAACTTATTATCTCCCGCCTCTTCAATCACTCCTCCTCCTCCATGCTATACACACACATTAATGTTAACACACCGTACGAACAGGAGGGTGAGAGCAGGAAATAAGACATGACAAAGGGAAGCTGATACACGAAGAGGAGAACTGCCAACAACTTGATAAATAGACGGAGGGGGGGGGGGGATGAGTTAAGGGTTGTCTGTAACGTCATGTCAAATTAGCTCTTATTATTGACTAATTCATTGTGTCTGGACACAGACAACCAGTTTATTCACACAGTGCATAATGACCTTTAACCTTGTATTGATTTCTTCCCTCAGTCACCTCCTGGCTCTAATTACTGACTCTTCCCCAGGACGTCACCCCACAACAGGCTGACTCCCTGGGTACCTACTTACTGCTAGGAGAACACGGGCGTTGGGTGATCGGAAACGCGACCCCAAACATTTCTGTCTCGCCTGGGATTCGATCCCGCAATTGTCTGTTGTGAGTCTAGAACGATGCCGACTGTATTACCAGGGCCCTATTATGCTGTAGATGAGGTACAAGGCTCTCCCCGAGTCTCTCTCACACCTTCCCTTCTTACCCAATCTCCCTACTCTTTACTGTCTTCCCATGTCCCCCCCCTCTCTTCTTCCCTCTCCACCCACGCCACCCCTCGCCTTCCCACTCTCCTCTTCCCTCTCCACTATCGCCACCCCTCGCCTTCCCACTCTCTTCTAAACTCTCACCTCTGCTCCACTGTCGACTTCTTCCTCTCGACTCTCCTTTCCTCATTTCGAACGCTCTCTTCTTCCCCCAACTCTGAAAAAACTGCTAACCCTACGGAAAACACATCTCTGGGGTAAATTATCTTAACTTCTTAAAGGAGGTGGGTGAGGAACTCCTTAGGCCAACTAGAGACTCAAAAGCGACCAGTTTAATTTTTCAGCGCCTCAGTGTCGCGGTCCAGAGAGGATATGTGTGCTGTATCTTGGACACGTACGCCACCTCGGAAAAGCTGGATGAGGTCTTCAAACAATGACTGCTAAATATGTGTGTGGGTGTTTTGTAAACCTTAACATAATGTAATAAAATAAATCATATTGCATAACGTAATAAAAAGGTAGGGGTGGTAGGAAAAGAAAATTATTAAAGTGGTTAGTGAGAATCAACAAGGTCTTATCTGAAATCCTTAATTCTCTTCTGAGAGGCTATGGGTCCCAACAATTGGGACCCATATATATGCAAACAAGCCTGAATGATCCCCAGGACTATATGCAACTGAAAACTGATCGTGATCCAGCCTGTACTCCTCTTGACATACCAGAAAACATTCTAAGGAAACTAGTCCAATCTTGTACTAAAGAGGCACCCTTCTTGAGCCCGGATGGGCACATGTATAAGCAAGTAGATGGGGTCGCCATGGGTTCTCCCCTAGGTGTCCTGTTTGCGAACTTCTACATGGGTACCATCGAGAAAAAGATCTTAGTCGATATGAACTTGAAACCGGCCATATACTGCAGGTATGTTGACGACATTTTTACACAGGTACCTGATGTCAGACATCTGCAGGAGCTGAAGGAGGCATTTGAGCAGAATTCCGTGTTGCGTTTCACTTACGAGATGGAGAAAGATGGGAAACTACCCTTTCTAGATGTAACAGTCGCGGAAAGGAGCGGAGGTTTTCACACTGCAGTCTACACTAAGGAAACAAACATAGGAATGTGCCTCAATGCCAACAGTGACTGCCCAGACAAGTACAAGAGGAGTGGTGTTAACGCTTATGTCGACCGTGCTCTCAGCCACAGCTCAGGATGGAAGCAAGTCGGTGAAGAACTCTGTAGGGTAAGGCAGGTCCTAGTCAACAACGGCTTCTACAATGGTTTCGTTGAAGACATCATAAAAAGGAAGGTGAAACGCCATGCAACCTCTGATGAGTCAACTAACACAACACCTGTACCCCCTATTAGACTATTTTACAGGAACTTCTTTTCCACAGCTCATAAAATGGAGGAAAGGGTCCTGAAAGATATTGTTAATACGAACGTTATCCTTACAGACAAAAATCAGAAGATATAATTGACGATTTACTATAAAACCAAAAAAACGGCCAACCTACTCATTAAAAACTCTCCAGACACAAAGCAGAATGCTTTAAAAGAGACCAACGTCGTTATGCCTTTAAATGCCCGCTTTGGGACTGTAAGCCCCAAAGAACTCAGTATATAGGCAAGACGACATCTCTTTCCAGGCGATTAACAATGCATAAGCAACAGGGCTCCATTAAGGAACATATAATCTCTTCCCACAACCAGACCATCACCAGAGAAGTCTTAAAGAACAACACAGAAATCATCGATAGATACAGCGATAGCAGGCGGCTTGACACCTGCGAGGCACTACACATCAAGAAGTCAACACCACCAATCAACAGCCAATTAATGCATAGCTATATTCTACCTACTTCAAGACTCCGTACCAGTATAGAAGCATCAAGAGGTAATATGGGCCAATAGGCCCTTTGCAGTTACTT
This sequence comes from Procambarus virginalis, assembly GCA_020271785.1. Taxonomy (NCBI): domain Eukaryota; kingdom Metazoa; phylum Arthropoda; class Malacostraca; order Decapoda; family Cambaridae; genus Procambarus; species Procambarus virginalis. Next base: position 50,366 of record WNGS01044868.1, read on the forward strand.
CCATTCTTCCCTTTCATCTATACCCATTGAACCGCGTTCTGTCTTGTGTTGAAAGTTTATTCACCTCATCCAAAACTGTTGTAACATATCACCTCACCCAAATGCGAGTATATAAGACAAAAGCTGTTTAAATATTAGCATAGTAAAACTCTGTTTAGTGTTTGCAGGTTATAGTTGTGCGTGTGTAAACTAAAGTCTTTGAAAATGTAATAAGTTATTATGAAACGCGTTCAAGTGTTGCATCAGACTAAAAATTAAAATAAATTTTGGAGAATTGATTTTTCAATTACCATCAACAGTATAAAGAATCATAAGAAATATTGAGAAAATTCGTGTTAGAATTATTAATCTTACTTTTTCGGTCATATTTAACAACATATGTTTACAAGAAAGACTGGTATCAAAATATACTATATATATATATATATATATATATATATATATATATATATATATATATATATATATGTCGTACCTAGTAGCCAGAACGCACTTCTCAGCCTACTATGCAAGGCCCGATTTGCCTAATAGGCCAAGTTTTCATGAATTAATATATTTTCTCAATTTTTTTTCTTATGAAATGATGAAGCTACCCATTTCATTATGTATGAGGTCAATTTTTTTTATTGGAGTTAAAATTAACGCAGTTATATGACCGAACCTAGCCAACCCTACCTAACCTAACCTAATCTATCTTTATAGGTTAGGTCAGGTTAGGTAGCAGAAAAAGTTAGGTTAGGTTAGGTTGGTTAGGTAGTCGAAAAAACATTAATTCATGAAAACTTGGCCTATTAGGCAAATCGGGCCTTGCATAGTAGGCTGAGAAGTGCGTTCTGGCTACTAGGTACGACATATATATATATATATATATATATATATATATATATATATATATATATATATATATATATATATATATTCACCAAAAAACTCTTCCTCAGGAAGGATTCGAACATTAGATAGCCTGGTGCATCAAACACACTGGCCTATCCTGTACGGTAACCATTTCACTATGACAGACTACATAAATATTGGAAGCCATGAGGCTTTTATCCAACATCCGACAGCACTCGCCATTGTATGAGATCACTGATCATTTTCGTCAAATCAGTCACTACTGAGTAAAACATGAGCCTCAAATGTACTACACATTTGCCTAGACCAGAAGTTATATGTAACCAAAAAAAGATATCTAAGGAAAGTTTGAGGAAAAGATACCAACTTTAAGACCAGACACTTGGGCCTGCCCAACTTGGAATAATGATTGCATTGGTGGGGTCGAGGTCAACCCAATTGCGCCGAGCTCAACGTGGTGTGTTCGGTCCCTTAACAAATCCCATGATGAGTCTTGCACTGGCTACAGTGGCTTCTGGTTGAACCCTCTGATGTTACTCAATGATCTTCCCAAAAGAAAAAAAAATCGACTCAGCATACCTTCCGTAAAGTGAAGTGATATCAAAATTATGATGATGTCACTCATTCATAGTTATTCAGCTCCCCATATCGACCTCTGTATCAAACCTCCCTTCATTCAAACATTATTAATACGTTCACGCTATTAATAATGAGAGAGAGAGAGAGAGAGAGAGAGAGAGAGAGAGAGAGAGAGAGAGAGAGAGAGAGAGAGGGGGGGGGGGGGGAGAGCAAAGGGAAATGTGTTGGGATGCCATATATAAACCATTTATTACTGTTATTTCACATCATTTTACCTTGCTTTGTGAGTATGATGCTGATGTCATGGTTGTGACATCTGGTCACCTCGAACACCAAATCCAACCGGCCACTGCCAGATTCCCCTATATAGTATTTTTATAAGAATCAGAATGAGATGTGTGTGTTTCACATTTAATGAATGAGATATACATGTCTTCATGTGTGAGAGATGTCTTCCTTCCCAGGTTATCACGACTATGACATCGGGGTTGTGATGACTGATACCGAGATGTATTTCAAAGTGATTAGATTAAAAAATAGTCTCAGCATTTAATTAAGAGATGAAATTTAATATGCAAATTCCCACCCTTCAGCTGAAGCGACTAGAATCAATAACACGTTAATAGTAAAATACAACCTAAACTCAGATAGAAAGAAATGCTGTAGAAAAATAGCAAACTAGAAATACAAAGAAAAAAGAACAGTGAGAGAGAGAGAATTAGTTACACTGTGGGGAAAAATATAGTAGAATTGGAGATAAAGAGAAAGTACCAGCTCAAAGAAATTTAGTATTCAGACCAATTAGGCTGTCTTAGTTTGGAAAGCACCAGCAACTTTGATGCAAGTACAAACATTCGATTTCAATGGGGAAAAAAGGTAAAATGTTTTTTTAGCCACATTTTGAGAGGTTTGTTCACAATCACTCCGACAACCGACTGATCCTCAGTCATGGCCTTTACACAGTGACCTGCTTTGTTGAACATTACATTGTATTTTGATTAGCGAAGATTAATGCTTTGATGAGAGATGGATTTTCTTGTTGCATGATCTAGTAATTAAGACTTAAACTACAATATATAAATAGCATGAACATTAGAGAGCTAATCGTGTATTGAAGTTTAATTTAGAGATTATTAATTAAGTTAACATGTAAGATGGTTACTAAAGTTTACCATATAAGAGCAATGGGCCAAGAGTGAAGATTAACAAATAATAATAATCACTGTTGTGTTCCAGGTCTCCTTGATGAACAAAGAAAAATATTGTTTCAATCAAAACCCCTTGTTGGTAACATATACGCTATTAATCATGTAACTGTTGGTAACATATACGCTATTAATCATGTAACTGTTGGTAACATATACGCTATTAATCATGTAACTGTTGGTAACATATACGCTATTAATCATGTAACTGTTGGTAACATATACGCTATTAATCATGTAACTGTTGGTAACATATACGCTATTAATCAAGTAACTGTTGGTAACATATACGCTATTAATCAAGTAACTGTTGGTAACATATACGCTATTAATCATGTAACTGTTGGTAACATATACGCTTTTAATCAAGTAACTGTTGGTAACATATACGCTATTAATCAAGTAACTGTTGGTAACATATACGCTATTAATCAAGTAACTGTTGGTAACATATACGCTATTAATCAAGTAACTGTTGGTAACATATACGCTATTAATCAAGTAACTGTTGGTAACATATACGCTTTTTAATCATGTAACTGTTGGTAACATATACGCTATTAATCATGTAACTGTTGGTAACATATACGCTATTAATCATGTAACTGTTGGTAACATATACGCTTTTAATCATGTAACTGATGGTAACATATACGCTTTTAATCATGTAACTAAGTTGGTAACATCAAGATATTTTCTAATATTTTGTGGGTAATGAGGCTGCACTCCCTCTTACCCTTTCTACAGTAAATAGGGAAGAGACATATGCAATTTTTATTATTACCTCGTACTGAAGGGATTTTAACCCTCCAGTCTGACCAGACCTAATGCCTTGTGTTCAGAATTATTTACTGTGGTCTTAAAGAACAAATCCATATTAGCCGCAAAGATTTTATTCCACGATGTAGGAAAATTTTAAATCATCAAACACTTAACACAAACAATAGTAATTATAAGCAAAAATATATCATACGTATTCCAAACAATGTAGTGCTGTCGGAAATCCGACACACATGTTACCATAATATAGTTAGCCATTACCAAATTTAAAGAGAATGGGAGTTTTTCGTGACGTCATCACAACAAACCCATATATATATCATGTATATTGAAGCTTCCACAATTAGTCTTTAAAACACAGTCTAGTGTTTAAACTTAATAAAATAGTATTCACTATGACTGGTTCTTAGATAATTATACCATACACCACAGGCTCCCTTGTTCTTGTTAAATAAACTTAGTCCATTAAGACAGAGCTGGAACCAACAGAATATTGTTGGAACACGGGAGACGCCTGGGGCAGGGCAGCACGGAGACAGTCTGTCTCACACGGAGACGGAACCAAAACAAAGGGACGGGAGACGGTGTCTGTCCCTGAGGTTCATACGCGGCACTTCAGAGTTCTTACGTGAGACTACCCAACAGTTATCCAGCCTTAGCAACCTCTACATCAACTACGGGAAGTATTGTATCCGGTCCACAAATAGAATATATTTTAATAATTTATATGGACCTTTATAATTATAGTTATATGACGTGTAGTCTCAAACCCTTCATGCAAACTGCACCTCCTATCAAGAAGAAGACGTGTAGTCTGGTTATAATGGGCGAGAACCTCAAAACCAGGGTAAGCCTGGGTTTTACAATTACCATTGATTCCATTGCATTTCTGAATGCAGTTTAGTTCTCTCTAATTTATTTACAGGTGTGGTTCAAGGGAGGAAGTTACTGAGAAGCTGAGCACCAGCATAACCTGTGACGCTTCATACACCAGCTGCTCCACTGACACCATATGAGTGCCAGCCATCATTACATGGCACAACCAGACTACATGTGCCACTCTCTTGTTAGAGAAATGGATACGATTGAATAACGTTCCATTTAGATTCCGGCTTTCACGAGAGGTAGCGGCGGAGTGTCACCTGCTCACAGAGTCTCACACCAGCAACTCTCCAGCA
>WNGS01044868.1:80892-116613 GCA_020271785.1 Procambarus virginalis
GGTCACCATCACTGGTGTAGGCAGTGTGGGCCGGGTCACCATCACCTGTGTAGGCAGTGTGGGCCGGGTCACCATCACCTGGTGTAGGCAGTGTGGGCCGGGTCACCATCACCTGGTGTAGGCAGTGGGGCCGGGTCACCATCACTTGGTGTAGGCAGTGTGGGCCGGGTCACCATCACCTGGTGTAGGCAGTGTGGGCCGGGTCACCATCACCTGGTGTAGGCAGTGTGGGCCGGGTCACCATCACTTGGTGTAGGCAGTGTAGGCCGGGTCACCATCACCTGGTGTAGGCAGTGTGGGCCGGGTCACCATCACCTGGTGTAGGCAGTGTGGGCCGGGTCACCATCACTTGGTGTAGGCAGTGTGAGCCGGGTCACCATCACCTGGTGTAGGCAGTGTGGGCCGGGTCACCATCACTTGGTGTAGGCAGTGTGAGCCGGGTCACCATCACTTGGTGTAGGCAGTGTGGGCCGGGTCACCATCACTTGGTGTAGGCAGTGTGGGCCGGGTCACCATCACTTGGTGTAGGCAGTGTGGGCCGGGTCACCATCACCTGGTGTAGGCAGTGTGGGCGGGTCACCATCACCTGGTGTGGGCCGAGTCACCATCACCTGGTGTAGCCGGGTCACCATCACTTGGTGTAGGCAGTGTGGGCCGGGTCACCATCACCTGGTGTAGGCAGTGTGGGCCGGGTCACCATCACCTGGTGTAGCCCGGGTCACCATCACTTGGTGTAGGCAGTGTGGGCCGGGTCACCATCACTTGGTGTAGGCAGTGTGGGCCGGGTCACCATCACCTGGTGTAGGCAGTGTGGGCCGGGTCACCATCACCTGGTGTAGCCCGGGTCACCATCACTTGGTGTAGGCAGTGTGAGCCGGGTCACCATCACTTGGTGTAGGCAGTGTGGGCCGGGTCACCATCACTTGGTGTAGGCAGTGTGGGCCGGGTCACCATCACTTGGTGTAGGCAGTGTGGGCCGGGTCACCATCACCTGGTGTAGGCAGTGTGGGCCGGGTCACCATCACCTGGTGTGGGCCGGGTCACCATCCTGGTGTAGCCCGGGTCACCATCACTTGGTGTAGGCAGTGTGGGCCGGGTCACCATCACTTGGTGTAGGCAGTGTGGGCCGGGTCACCATCACCTGGTGTAGGCAGTGTGGGCCGGGTCACCATCACCTGGTGTAGCCCGGGTCACCATCACCTGGTGTAGGCAGTGTGGGCCGGGTCACCATCACCTGGTGTAGCCCGGGTCACCATCACTTGGTGCAGGCAGTGTGGGCCGGGTCACCATCACCTGGTGTAGGCAGTGTGGGCCGGGTCACCATCACCTGGTGTAGCCCGGGTCACCATCACTTGGTGTAGGCAGTGTGAGCCGGGTCACCATCACTTGGTGTAGGCAGTGTGGGCCGGGTCACCATCACCTGGTGTAGCCCGGGTCACCATCACTTGGTGTAGGCAGTGTGGGCCGGGTCACCATCACCTGGTGTAGCCCGGGTCACCATCACTTGGTGTAGGCAGTGTGGGCCGGGTCACCATCACCTGGTGTAGGCAGTGTGGGCCGGGTCACCATCACCTGGTGTAGCCGGGTCACCATCACTTGGTGTAGGCAGTGTGAGCCGGGTCACCATCACTTGTGTAGGCAGTGTGGGCCGGGTCACCATCACTTGGTGTAGGCAGTGTGGGCCGGGTCACCATCACTGGTGTAGGCAGTGTGGGCCGGGTCACCATCACTTGGTGTAGGCAGTGTGGGCGGGTCACCATCACCTGGTGTGGGCAGTGTGGGCCGGTCACCATCACCTGGTGTAGGCAGTGTGGGCCGGGTCACCATCACTTGGTGTAGGCCGGGTCACCATCACTTGGTGTAGCCGGGTCACCATCACTTGGTGTAGGCAGTGTGGGCCGGGTCACCATCACCTGGTGTAGCCGGGTCACCATCACTTGGTGTAGGCAGTGTGGGCGGGTCACCATCACCTGGTGTAGCCCGGGTCACCATCACTTGGTGTAGGCAGTGTGGGCCGGGTCACCATCACTTGGTGTAGGCAGTGTGGGCCGGGTCACCATCACCTGGTGTAGGCAGTGTGGGCCGGGTCACCATCACCTGGTGTAGCCCGGGTCACCATCACTTGGTGTAGGCAGTGTGAGCCGGGTCACCATCACTTGGTGTAGGCAGTGTGGGCCGGGTCACCATCACTTGGTGTAGGCAGTGTGGGCCGGGTCACCATCACTTGGTGTAGGCAGTGTGGGCCGGGTCACCATCACCTGGTGTAGGCAGGTGGGCCGGGTCACCATCAAGTGGTGGGCCGGGTCACCATCACCTGGTGTAGCCCGGGTCACCATCACTTGGTGTAGGCAGTGTGGGCCGGGTCACCATCACTTGGTGTAGGCAGTGTGGGCCGGGTCACCATCACCTGGTGTAGGCAGTGTGGGCCGGGTCACCATCACCTGGTGTAGCCCGGGTCACCATCACTTGGTGTAGGCAGTGTGAGCCGGGTCACCATCACTTGGTGTAGGCAGTGTGGCCGGGTCACCATCACCTGGTGTAGCCCGGGTCACCATCACTTGGTGTAGGCAGTGTGGGCCGGGTCACCATCACCTGGTGTAGCCCGGGTCACCATCACTTGGTGTAGGCAGTGTGGGCCGGGTCACCATCACTTGGTGTAGGCAGTGTGGGCCGGGTCACCATCACCTGGTGTAGCCCGGGTCACCATCACTTGGTGTAGGCAGTGTGAGCCGGGTCACCATCACTTGGTGTAGGCAGTGTGGCCGGGTCACCATCACCTGGTGTGGGCAGTGTGGGCAGGGTCACCATCACCTGGTGTAGGCAGTGTGGGCCGGGTCACCATCACTTGGTGTAGGCAGTGTGGGCCGGGTCACCATCACCTGGTGTAGGCAGTGTGGGCCGGGTCACCATCACCTGGTGTAGCCCGGGTCACCATCACCTGGTGTAGGCAGTGTGGGCCGGGTCACCATCACTTGGTGTAGGCAGTGTGGGCCGGGTCACCATCACCTGGTGTAGGCAGTGTGGGCCGGGTCACCATCACCTGGTGTAGGCAGTGTGGGCCGGGTCACCATCACCTGGTGTAGGCAGTGTGGGCCGGGTCACCATCACCTGGTGTAGGCAGTGAGGCCACACTGGGGCGGGCCACACCGGGAGCGGGCCACATTGGGGCGGGCCACACTGGGGCGGGCCACACCGGGAGCGGGCCACATTGGGGGCGGGCCACACTGGGGCGGGCCACTGGGGCGGGCCACGCCGGGGGCGGGCCACACCGGGGCGGGCCACACGGGGCGGGCCACACCGGGGGCGGGCACCACTGTGGCGGGCCACACTGGGGCGGGCCACACTGGGGCGGGCCACACCGGGGGCGGGCCACACCGGGGCGGGCCACACTGGGCGGGCCACGCCGGGGGCGGGCCACACCGGGGCGGGCCACACTGGGGCGGGCCACGCCGGGGGCGGGCCACACCGGGGCGGGCCACACCGGGGGCGGGCCACACTGGGGGCGGGCCACACTGGGGCGGGCCACACTGGGGGCGGGCCACACCGGGGGCGGGCCACACTGGGGCGGGCCACACTGGGGCGGGCCACACTGGGGTGGGCCACACTGGGGCGGGCCACACCGGGGCGGGCCACACCGGGGGCGGGCCACACTGGGGCGGGCCACACTGGGGCGGGCCACACTGGGGCGGGCCACACTGGGGCGGGCCACACCGGGGGCGGGCCACACTGGGGGCGGGCCACACTGGGGCGGGCCACACTGGGGCGGGCCACACCGGGGGCGGGCCACACCGGGGGCGGGCCACACCGGGGGCGGGCCACACCGGGGGCGGGCCACACTGGGCGGGCCACACTGGGGCGGGCCACACTGGGCGGGCCACACTGGGGCGGCCACACACTGGGGCGGGCCACACTGGGGCGGGCCACACTGGGGCGGGCCACACCGGGGGGGGCCACACCGGGGGCGGGCCACACTGGGGCGGGCCACACCGGGGGGCAGGCCACACTGGGGCGGGCCACACCGGGGGCGGGCCACACCGGGGCGGGCCACACCGGGGGCGGGCCACACTGGGGCGGGCCACATCGGGGGCGGGCCACACCGGGGGCGGGCCACACCGGGGCGGGCCACACCGGGGGCGGGCCACACTGTGGCGGGCCACACCGTGGGCGGGCCACACTGGGGCGGGCCACACCGGGGGGCAGGCCACACTGGGGGCGGGCCACACCGGGCGGGCCACACCGGGGCGGGCCACACCGGGGGCGGGCCACACCGGGGGGCGGGCCACACCGGGGCGGGCCACACCGGGCGGGACACACCGGGCGGGACACACCTGAGGCTCCAGGAAAATTTAGAAAGTGACATGTGCCATGGTTCGGTATGTGACCAGAATAATAATGACGTCCGGTGTTGACTGAGCACAGTGAGCATGGCCGCCCCATCACGGGAAGTTCTTCCCCGCCCGGCTCTTTCCGGCGGCTCCTGGGCCAGCCTTGAGCAACATATCCGGGTCCAGGAGGCGAGCCTGCTCCCGTCCATGTGTGTTTGGTGTGGCAGGAGCCAGCTAGGCGTGCCAGGGCGCTCGTCCTTCACGACCTTCACGGTAAACTCCGACGCCTCAACCCGCCATTGTTGTCATTCAAGCGTTCGTGGAGAGGGGCGGCGGCCATGACTGTGACGTCACTCACTGCCTGGGATTCCCGCCGCTTCTCCAGGCTCTTCCACCTTCAGGATCCCCTGACGTGCTGGCCTGCCTCCTGCTGCTGCTGCTCCAGGCTCTTCCACCTTCAGGGTCCCCTGACCTGCTGGCCTGCCTCCTGCTGCTGCTGCTCGAGGCTCTTCCACCTTCAGGATCCCCTGACCTGCTGGCCTGCCTCCTGCTGCTGCTGCTCGAGGCTCTTCCACCTTCAGGATCCCCTGACCTGCTGGCCTGCCTCCTGCTGCTGCTGCTCCAGGCTCTTCCACCTTCAGGGTCCCCTGACCTGCTGGCCTGCCTCCTGCTGCTGCTGCTCCAGGCTCTTCCACCTTCAGGATCCCCTGACCTGCTGGCCTGCGTAACGTCTCTTTTGGATGGTATTGAATCTAGATGCCTTCACGTGTGTCTCTGCTGCCTTCACTTGTGTCTCCTGCTGCCTTCACGTGTGTCTCTGCTGCCTTCACTTGTGTCTCCTGCTGCCTTCACGAGTGTCTGCTGCCTTCACTTGTGTCTCCTGCTGCCTTCACGTGTGTCTCCTGCTGCCTTCACTTGTGTCTCCTGCTGCCTTCATTTGTGTCTCCTGCTGCCTTCACTTGCGTCACCTACTTCTTTCACTTTTGTCCCTGCTGCCTTCACTTGCGTCTCCTGCTGCCTTCACGTGTGTCTCCTGCTGCCTTCACTTGCGTCTCCTGCTGCCTTCACTTGCGTCTCCTGCGTCCGTCACCTGTCTCCGCTGCCTTAACCTATGTCTCCGCTGCCTTCACCTGTGTCTTCGTGTCCTTCACCTGTGTCTCCGCGTCATTCACCTGTGTCTCCGTGTCCTTCACCTGTGTCTCCGTGTCATTCACCTGTGTCTCCACATCCTTCACCTGTGTCTCCACTGCCTTCACCTGTGTCTCCGTGTCCTTCACCTGTGTCTCCGCGTTCTTCACCTGTATCTCCACATCCTTCACCTGTGTCTCCGCTGCCTTCACCTGTGTCTCCGCTGCCTTCACCTGTGTCTCCACATCCTTCACCTGTGTCTTCGCTGCCTTCACCGGTGTCTCCGCTGCCTTCACCTGTGTCTCCGCTGCCTTCACCTGTGTCTCCGCTGCCTTCACCTGTGTCTCCGCTGCCTTCACCTGTGTCTCCGCTGCCTTCACCTGTGTCTCCGCTGCCCTCACCTGTGTCTCCGCTGCCTTTACCTGTGTCTTTGCGTCCTTCACCTGTGTCTCCGCTGCCCTCACCTGTGTCTTCGCTGCCTTCACTTGTGTCTCTACATCTTTCACCTGTGTCTCTGCTGCCTTCACCTGTGTCTCCGCTTCCTTCACCTGTGTCTCCACGTCCTTCACCTGTGTCTCCGCTGCCTTCGTCTGTGTCTCCGCTGCCTTCATCTGTGTCTCCACGTCCTTCACCTGTGTCTCCGCTGCCTTCGTCTGTGTCTCCGCTGCCTTCACCTGTGTCTCCGCTGCCCTCACCTGTGTCTTCGCTGCCTTCACTTGTGTCTCTACATCTTTCACCTGTGTCTCTGCTGCCTTCACCTGTGTCTCCGCTGCCTTCACCTGTGTCTCCACGTCCTTCACCTGTGTCTCCGCTGCCTTCGTCTGTGTCTCCGCTGCCTTCATCTGTGTCTCCGCTGCCCTCACCTGTGTCTCCGCTGCCTTCACCTGTGTCTCCGCTGCCTTCACATGTGTCTCCGCTGCCTTCACCTGTGTCTCCGCTGCCTTCACCTGTGTCTCCGCTGCCTTTATCTGTGTCTCCGCTGCCCTCACCTGTGTCTCCGCTGCCCTCACCTGTGTCTTCGCTGCCTTCACTTGTGTCTCTACATCTTCACCTGTGTCTCTGCTGCCTTCACCTGTGTCTCCGCTGCCTTCACCTGTGTCTCCACGTCCTTCACCTGTGTCTCCGCTGCCTTCGTCTGTGTCTCCGCTGCCTTCATCTGTGTCTCCGCTGCCCTCACCTGTGTCTCCGCTGCCTTCACCTGTGTCTCCGCTGCCTTCACATGTGTCTCCGCTGCCTTCACCTGTGTCTCCGCTGCCTTCACCTGTGTCTCCGCTGCCTTTATCTGTGTCTCCGCTGCCCTCACCTGTGTCTCCGCTGCCTTCATCTGTGTCTCCGCTGCCCTCACCTGTGTCTCCGCTGCCTTCACCTGTGTCTCCGCTGCCTTCACCTGTGTCTCCGCTGCCTTCACCTGTGTCTCCGTGTCCTTCACCTGTGTCTCCGCGTCATTCACCTGTGTCTCCGTGTCCTTCACCTGTGTCTCCGTGTCATTCAACTGTGTCTCCACATCCTTCACCTGTGTCTCCACTGCCTTCAACTGTGTCTCCGTGTCCTTCACCTGTGTCTCCGTGTCCTTCACCTGTGTCTCCACATCCTTCACCTGTGTCTCCACTGCCTTCACCTGTGTCTCCGCGTTCTTCACCTGTATCTCCACATCCTTCACCTGTGTCTCCGCTGCCTTCACCTGTGTCTCCGCTGCCTTCACCTGTGTCTCCACATCCTTCACCTGTGTCTCCGCTGCCTTCACCGGTGTCTCCGCTGCCTTCACCTGTGTCTCCGCTGCCTTCACCTGTGTCTCCGCTGCCTTCATCTGTGTCTCCGCTGCCTTCACCTGTGTCTCCGCTGCCTTCACCTGTGTCTCCACATCCTTCACCTGTGTCTCCGCTGCCTTGACCGGTGTCTCCGCTGCCTTCACCTGTGTCTCCGCTGCCTTCACCTGTGTCTCCGCTGCCTTCACCTGTGTCTCCGCTGCCTTCACCTGTGTCTCCGCTGCCTTCACCTGTGTCTCCGCTGCCCTCACCTGTGTCTCCGCTGCCTTTACCTGTGTCTTTGCGTCCTTCACCTGTGTCTCCGCTGCCCTCACCTGTGTCTTCGCTGCCTTCACTTGTGTCTCTACATCTTTCACCTGTGTCTCTGCTGCCTTCACCTGTGTCTCCGCTGCCGTCACCTGTGTCTCCACGTCCTTCACCTGTGTCTCCGCTGCCTTCGTCTGTGTCTCCGCTGCCTTCATCTGTGTCTCCTCTGCCTTCACCTGTGTCTCCGCTGCCTTCACCTGTGTCTCCGCTGCCTTCACCTGTGTCTCCGCTGCCCTCACCTGTGTCTTCGCTGCCTTCACTTGTGTCTCTACATCTTTCACCTGTGTCTCTGCTGCCTTCACCTGTGTCTCCGCTGCCTTCACCTGTGTCTCCACGTCCTTCACCTGTGTCTCCGCTGCCTTCGTCTGTGTCTCCGCTGCCTTCATCTGTGTCTCCGCTGCCCTCACCTGTGTCTCCGCTGCCTTCACCTGTGTCTCCGCTGCCTTCACATGTGTCTCCGCTGCCTTCACCTGTGTCTCCGCTGCCTTCACCTGTGTCTCCGCTGCCTTTATCTGTGTCTCCGCTGCCCTCACCTGTGTCTCCGCTGCCTTCATCTGTGTCTCTGCTGCCCTCACCTGTGTCTCCGCTGCCCTCACCTGTGTCTCCGCTGCCTTCACCTGTGTCTCCGCTGCCTTCACCTGTGTCTCCGCTGCCTTCACCTGTGTCTCCGTGTCCTTCACCTGTGTCTCCGCGTCATTCACCTGTGTCTCCGTGTCCTTCACCTGTGTCTCCGTGTCATTCACCTGTGTCTCCACATCCTTCACCTGTGTCTCCACTGCCTTCACCTTGTCTCCGTGTCCTTCACCTGTGTCTCCGTGTCATTCACCTGTGTCTCCACATCCTTCACCTGTGTCTCCACTGCCTTCACCTGTGTCTCCGCGTTCTTCACCTGTATCTCCACATCCTTCACCTGTGTCTCCGCTGCCTTCACCTGTGTCTCCGCTGCCTTCACCTGTGTCTCCACATCCTTCACCTGTGTCTCCGCTGCCTTCACCGGTGTCTCCGCTGCCTTCACCTGTGTCTCCGCTGCCTTCACCTGTGTCTCCGCTGCCTTCATCTGTGTCTCCTCTGCCTTCACCTGTGTCTCCGCTGCCTTCACCTGTGTCTCCGCTGCCTTCACCTGTGTCTCCGCTGCCTTCACCTGTGTCTCCGCTGCCTTCACCTGTGTCTCCGCTGCCCTCACCTGTGTCTCCGCTGCCTTCACCTGTGTCTTTGCGTCCTTCACCTGTGTCTCCGCTGCCCTCACCTGTGTCTTCGCTGCCTTCACTTGTGTCTCTACATCTTTCACCTGTGTCTCTGCTGCCTTCACCTGTGTCTCCGCTGCCTTCACCTGTGTCTCCACGTCCTTCACCTGTGTCTCCGCTGCCTTCGTCTGTGTCTCCGCTGCCTTCATCTGTGTCTCCGCTGCCTTCACCTGTGTCTCCGCTGCCTTCACCTGTGTCTCCGCTGCCTTCACCTGTGTCTCCGCTGCCCTCACCTGTGTCTTCGCTGCCTTCACTTGTGTCTCTACATCTTTCACCTGTGTCTCTGCTGCCTTCACCTGTGTCTCCGCTGCCTTCACCTGTGTCTCCACGTCCTTCACCTGTGTCTCCGCTGCCTTCGTCTGTGTCTCTGCTGCCTTCATCTGTGTCTCCGCTGCCCTCACCTGTGTCTCCGCTGCCTTCACCTGTGTCTCCGCTGCCTTCACATGTGTCTCCGCTGCCTTCACCTGTGTCTCCGCTGCCTTCACCTGTGTCTCCGCTGCCTTCATCTGTGTCTCCGCTGCCTCACCTGTGTCTCCGCTGCCTTCATCTGTCTCCGCTGCCCTCACCTGTGTCTCCGCTGCCTTCACCTGTCTCCGCTGCCTTCACCTGTGTCTCCGCTGCCTTCACCTGTGTCTCCGCTGCCTTCACCTGTGTCTCCGCTGCCTTCACCGGTGTCTCCGCTGCCTTCACCTGTGTCTCCGCTGCCTTCACCTGGTCTCCGCTGCCTTCATCTGTGTCTCTGCTGCCTTCACCTGTGTCTCCGCTGCCTTCATCTGNTTGGTCTTGTTATAGATATTGGCCTTGCTATATATATAGATCTTGTTATAGATATTGGTCTTGTTATAGATATTGGCCTTGTTATAGATATTGGCCTTGTTATAGATATTGGTCTTGTTATAGATATTGGTCTTGTTATAGATATTGGTCTTGTTATAGATATTGGCCTTGTTATAGATATTGGCCTTGTTATAGATATGGTCTTGTTATAGATATTGGTCTTGTTATAGATATTGGTCTTGTTATAGATATTGGTCTTGTTATAGATATTGGGCTTGTTATAGATATTGCTCTTGTTATAGATATTGGCCTTGTTATAGATATTGGTCTTGTTATAGATATTGGGCTTGTTATAGATATTGGCCTTGTTATAGATATTGGTCTTGTTATAGATATTGGCCTTGTTATAGATATTGGCCTTGTTATAGATATTGGCCTGCCAGAGTTGGCAGCTTCCAGTGCCAACTGTGTTCAGCAGCCATACACCGTAAAGGTGCCAACATGACTAATAATGGAAGGTAAAGTTGGTCTCATCAGAGATCACTCTGAGTATTGGCTCTGCACGAAGGATAATGTTACTTTCTTGAGGAGGATCGTAATTCTGGATAAAACACCTGCGGAGAACAGGGGATCACTAATAAATACCTGCATAGAAATGTCAAATGTCTTCAAACAAATTATCCAGGACACCCAGGCTCACTCAGACGCGGCGCAGAGCGCGGTGTCGGGGGCGGCACCACAGAGCACGGTGTCGGCGGCGCCACAGCAGAGCGCGGTGTCGGCAGCGCCACAGCAGAGCGCGGTGTCGGCAGCGCCACAGCAGAGCGCGGTGTCGGCAGCGCCACAGCAGAGCGCGGTGTCGGCAGCGCCACAGCAGAGCGCGGTGTCGGCAGCGCCACAGCAGAGCGCGGTGTCGGCAGCGCCACAGCAGAGCGCGGTGTCGGCAGCGCCACAGCAGAGCGCGGTGTCGGCAGCGCCACAGCAGAGCGCGGTGTCGGCAGCGCCACAGCAGAGCGCGGTGTCGGGGGCGCCACAGCAGAGCGCGGTGTCGGCAGCGCCACAGCAGAGCGCGGTGTCGGCAGCGCCACAGCAGAGCGCGGTGTCGGCAGCGCCACAGCAGAGCACGGTGTCGGGGGCGCCACAGCAGAGCGCAGTCTCTGGCAAAGGGAAACAAAAACAAGGACCCAAAACCTGTCGATAACATAAATGGGGAACTTGTAAACATGGGATATCGGGAAGGACAAATGGAATATGTAAATACAATCACCCCAGAAAGTGCAAAAACCTTCTCAGTACATGGTAAATGTACCGAAAGCTGTGATTTCTTCCACTCAGAACTGTGAAAGAACTCTTTAGATAGGAAAGAATGCTTCAACACGGAATGTCCAGCTTTATATATAAGAGTTACCAGGCGAATAAAAAACTACAGACCACCACAACTCTATTGACCAGGATGATTTTTTAGCAAGAAAAAGAGAAGAAGAAGGGCTAAATGGCCAGACTCTACCACCATCTCGGTCAAATGCTAGAGAGGACACAAAACACGGTAGCTTCCCTACCAGAGCCTCAGATATTAACACCAATTAAAGCATCCAGCACTTCCACGAACACGATAACATCATTTTTATTTGCCAACATTCAGGGTATAAAAACACTGCAATCTGCTGGAGTACATCAATAAAGTTCACATCATTGATGGTCTCCTACATGAGGCACATGCAGTGTTTGCAGCCCTAACGGAAACCCACACCAAGGACTACCATGGTGGTGAAATATGGATTTTGGAATAAAATCTTTTCAGATGTGACAGGAAACACCGGCTACAGGGTGGGGTCGGCCTGTACATCAAAGACACACTCATCTGTACTGAGCTGCTAAACACCACAAATGATATGGTGGAAGTGCTGATAATCAAAATAGAGATCCTAAATGTAGTTATTGTCCTTGTATATAAGTCACCGGAGGCAAACCCTCAGCAGTTTAAAGACCAACTAATGAAAATAGAACACTGCTTGGAAAACCTTACAAATCAAGCCCCAACATCATCCTGCTTGGGGACTTCAACCTACGGCACCTGAAATGGAAGACCATAGCTGATACAGTAATATCAGAAAGAATACCAGGGAGTAGCCTAAATGAACAGGCACATGCAAATGACCTGCTTCGGATGTGCGACAGGTTTGCCTTAAACCAGCAAATAGTAGAACCAACCAGGAAGGAGAACACGCTGGATCTCATTTTCACTAATAATGATGAATTGATCAGGAACATAATGATTACAAATACCTGTTACTTTGATCACAACTTAATTGAAGTTGGGACAACCATGGGAAGTAGACCTGCACAACCAGTCCGAGCCCCAGGGGAGGAGAATTTAGCAAATTCAATTTTAATAATAAACAGATAAACTGGGAGCAAATAAACCAAGACCTCGCAGAAATAAGCTAAGAAGAACAACTAGAAAATGCAAACCTGAACCAGTGCCTGGAAAAAATAAGCTCAGTACCACTAGAAACATGTTCACACCGCATACCCCTAAGATAAAAAGAGGAAGAGATGCAGATTGGAACGGGAACGTCGCTCCATCTATAGGCGAAGGAAACTCCTCTACCCTTTACACCACCACCTGGTGTGGGCAGTGTGGGCCGGGTCACCATCACCTGGTGTGGGCCGGGTCACCATCACCTGGTGTGGGCCGGGTCACCATCACCTGGTGCAGGCAGTGTGGGCCAGGTCACCATCACTTGGTGTGGGCCGGGTCACCATCACCTGGTGTGGGCCGGGTCACCATCACCTGGTGTAGGCAGTGTGGGCCGGGTCACCATCACCTGGTGTAGGCAGTGTGGGCCGGGTCACCATCACCTGGTGTAGGCAGTGTGGGCCGGGTCACCATCACCTGGTGTAGGCAGTGTGGGCCGGGTCACCATCACCTGGTGTAGCCCGGGTCACCATCACCTGGTGTAGGCAGTGTGGGCCGGGTCACCATCACCTGGTGTAGGCAGTGTGGGCCGGGTCACCATCACCTGGTGTAGGCAGTGTGGGCCGGGTCACCATCACCTGGTGCAGGCAGTGTGGGCCGGGTCACCATCACCTGGTGTAGGCAGTGTGGGCCGGGTCACCATCACCTGGTGTGGGCCGGGTCACCATCACCTGGTGTAGGCAGTGTGGGCCGGGTCACCATCACCTGGTGTAGGCAGTGTGGGCCGGGTCACCATCACCTGGTGTAGGCAGTGTGGGCCGGGTCACCATCACCTGGTGTAGGCAGTGTGGGCCGGGTCACCATCACCTGGTGTAGCCCGGGTCACCATCACCTGGTGTAGGCAGTGTGGGCCGGGTCACCATCACCTGGTGTAGGCAGTGTGGGCCGGGTCACCATCACCTGGTGTAGGCAGTGTGGGCCGGGTCACCATCACCTGGTGTGGGCCGGGTCACCATCACCTGGTGTGGGCCGGGTCACCATCACCTGGTGTAGGCAGCGTGGGCCGGGTCACCATCACCTGGTGTAGGCAGTGTGGGCCGGGTCACAATCACCTGGTGTAGGCAGTGTGGGCCGGGTCACCATCACCTGGTGTAGGCAGTGTGGGCCGGGCCACCATCACCTGGTGTAGGCAGTGTGGGCCGGGTCACCATCACCTGGTGTGGGCCGGGTCACCATCACCTGGTGTAGGCAGTGTGGGCCGGGTCACCATCACCTGGTGTAGGCAGTGTGGGCCGGGTCACCATCACCTGGTGTAGGCAGTGTGGGCCGGGTCACCATCACCTGGTGTAGGCAGTGTGGGCCGGGTCACCATCACCTGGTGTAGCCCGGGTCACCATCACCTGGTGTAGCCCGGGTCACCATCACCTGGTGTAGGCAGTGTGGGCCGGGTCACCATCACCTGGTGTAGGCAGTGTGGGCCGGGTCACCATCACTTGGTGTAGGCAGTGTGGGCCGGGTCACCATCACCTGGTGTAGGCAGTGTGGGCCGGGTCACCATCACCTGGTGTAGGCAGTGTGGGCCAGGTCACCATCACCTGGTGTAGGCAGTGTGGGCCGGGTCACCATCACCTGGTGTAGGCAGTGTGGGCCGGGTCACCATCACCTGGTGTAGCCCGGGTCACCATCACCTGGTGTAGGCAGTGTGGGCCGGGTCACCATCACCTGGTGTAGCCCGGGTCACCATCACCTGGTGTAGGCAGTGTGGGCCGGGTCACCATCACCTGGTGTAGGCAGTGTGGGCCGGGTCACCATCACCTGGTGTAGCCTGGGTCACCATCACCTGGTGTAGGCAGTGTGGGCCGGGTCACCATCACCTGGTGTAGGCAGTGTGGGCCGGGTCACCATCACCTGGTGTGGGCCGGGTCACCATCACCTGGTGCAGGCAGCGTGGGCCGGGTCACCATCACCTGGTGTAGGCAGTGTGGGCCGGGTCACCATCACCTGGTGTAGGCAGTGTGGGCCGGGTCACCATCACCTGGTGTAGGCAGTGTGAGCCGGGTCACCATCACTTGGTGTAGGCAGTGTGGGCCGGGTCACCATCACCTGGTGTAGGCAGTGTGGGCCGGGTCACCATCACCTGGTGTAGGCAGTGTGGGCCGGGTCACCATCACCTGGTGTAGCCCGGGTCACCATCACCTGGTGTAGGCAGTGTGGGCCGGGTCACCATCACCTGGTGTGGGCCGGGTCACCATCACCTGGTGTAGGCAGTGTGGGCCGGGTCACCATCACCTGGTGTAGGCAGTGTGGGCCGGGTCACCATCACCTGGTGTAGGCAGTGTGGGCCGGGTCACCATCACCTGGTGTAGCCCGGGTCACCATCACCTGGTGTAGGCAGTGTGGGCCGGGTCACCATCACCTGGTGTAGGCAGTGTAGGCCGGGTCACCATCACCTGGTGTAGGCAGTGTGGGCCGGGTCACCATCACCTGGTGTGGGCCGGGTCACCATCACCTGGTGTGGGCCGGGTCACCATCACCTGGTGTAGGCAGCGTGGGCCGGGTCACCATCACCTGGTGTAGGCAGTGTGGGCCGGGTCACAATCACCTGGTGTAGGCAGTGTGGGCCGGGTCACCATCACCTGGTGTAGGCAGTGTGGGCCGGGCCACCATCACCTGGTGTAGGCAGTGTGGGCCGGGTCACCATCACCTGGTGTGGGCCGGGTCACCATCACCTGGTGTAGGCAGTGTGGGCCGGGTCACCATCACCTGGTGTAGGCAGTGTGGGCCGGGTCACCATCACCTGGTGTAGGCAGTGTGGGCCGGGTCACCATCACCTGGTGTAGGCAGTGTGGGCCGGGTCACCATCACCTGGTGTAGGCAGTGTGGGCCGGGTCACCATCACCTGGTGTAGCCCGGGTCACCATCACCTGGTGTAGCCCGGGTCACCATCACCTGGTGTAGGCAGTGTGGGCCGGGTCACCATCACCTGGTGTAGGCAGTGTGGGCCGGGTCACCATCACTTGGTGTAGGCAGTGTGGGCCGGGTCACCATCACCTGGTGTAGGCAGTGTGGGCCGGGTCACCATCACCTGGTGTAGGCAGTGTGGGCCGGTCACCATCACCTGGTGTAGGCAGTGTGGGCCGGGTCACCATCACCTGGTGTAGGCAGTGTGGGCCGGGTCACCATCACCTGGTGTAGCCGGGTCACCATCACCTGGTGTAGGCAGTGTGGGCCGGGTCACCATCACCTGGTGTAGCCCGGGTCACCATCACCTGGTGTAGGCAGTGTGGGCCGGGTCACCATCACCTGGTGTAGGCAGTGTGGGCCGGGTCACCATCACCTGGTGTAGCCTGGGTCACCATCACCTGGTGTAGGCAGTGTGGGCCGGGTCACCATCACCTGGTGTAGGCAGTGTGGGCCGGGTCACCATCACCTGGTGTGGGCCGGGTCACCATCACCTGGTGCAGGCAGTGTGGGCCGGGTCACCATCACCTGGTGTAGGCAGTGTGGGCCGGGTCACCATCACCTGGTGTAGGCAGTGTGGGCCGGGTCACCATCACCTGGTGTAGGCAGTGTGGGCCGGGTCACCATCACTTGGTGTAGGCAGTGTGGGCCGGGTCACCATCACCTGGTGTTGGCCGGGTCACCATCACCTGGTGTAGGCAGTGTGGGCCGGGTCACCATCACCTGGTGTAGGCAGTGTGGGCCGGGTCACCATCACCTGGTGTAGCCCGGGTCACCATCACCTGGTGTAGGCAGTGTGGGCCGGGTCACCATCACCTGGTGTAGGCAGTGTGGGCCGGGTCACCATCACTTGGTGTAGGCAGTGTGGGCCGGGTCACCATCACCTGGTGTAGGCAGTGTGGGCCGGGTCACCATCACCTGGTGTAGGCAGTGTGGGCCAGGTCACCATCACCTGGTGTAGGCAGTGTGGGCCGGGTCACCATCACCTGGTGTAGGCAGTGTGGGCCGGGTCACCATCACCTGGTGTAGCCCGGGTCACCATCACCTGGTGTAGGCAGTGTGGGCTGGGTCACCATCACCTGGTGTAGCCCGGGTCACCATCACCTGGTGTAGGCAGTGTGGGCCGGGTCACCATCACCTGGTGTAGCCCGGGTCACCATCACCTGGTGTAGGCAGTGTGGGCCGGGTCACCATCACCTGGTGTAGCCCGGGTCACCATCACCTGGTGTAGGCAGTGTGGGCCGCGTCACCATCACCTGGTGTAGGCAGTGTGGGCCGGGTCACCATCACCTGGTGTAGGCAGTGTGGGCCGGGTCACCATCACCTGGTGTAGGCAGTGTGAGCCGGGTCACCATCACCTGGTGTAGGCAGTGTGGGCCGGGTCACCATCACTTGGTGTAGGCAGTGTGGGCCGGGTCACCATCACCTGGTGTAGGCAGTGTGGGCCGGGTCACCATCACCTGGTGTAGGCAGTGTGGGCCGGGTCACCATCACTTGGTGTAGGCAGTGTAGGCCGGGTCACCATCACCTGGTGTAGGCAGTGTGGGCCGGGTCACCATCACCTGGTGTAGGCAGTGTGGGCCGGGTCACCATCACTTGGTGTAGGCAGTGTGAGCCGGGTCACCATCACCTGGTGTAGGCAGTGTGGGCCGGGTCACCATCACTTGGTGTAGGCAGTGTGAGCCGGGTCACCATCACTTGGTGTAGGCAGTGTGGGCCGGGTCACCATCACTTGGTGTAGGCAGTGTGGGCCGGGTCACCATCACTTGGTGTAGGCAGTGTGGGCCGGGTCACCATCACCTGGTGTAGGCAGTGTGGGCCGGGTCACCATCACCTGGTGTGGGCCGAGTCACCATCACCTGGTGTAGCCCGGGTCACCATCACTTGGTGTAGGCAGTGTGGGCCGGGTCACCATCACCTGGTGTAGGCAGTGTGGGCCGGGTCACCATCACCTGGTGTAGCCCGGGTCACCATCACTGGTGTAGGCAGTGTGGGCCGGGTCACCATCACTTGGTGTAGGCAGTGTGGGCCGGGTCACCATCACCTGGTGTAGGCAGTGTGGGCCGGGTCACCATCACCTGGTGTAGCCCGGGTCACCATCACTTGGTGTAGGCAGTGTGAGCCGGGTCACCATCACTTGGTGTAGGCAGTGTGGGCCGGGTCACCATCACTTGGTGTAGGCAGTGTGGGCCGGGTCACCATCACTTGGTGTAGGCAGTGTGGGCCGGGTCACCATCACCTGGTGTAGGCAGTGTGGGCCGGGTCACCATCACCTGGTGTGGGCCGGGTCACCATCACCTGGTGTAGCCCGGGTCACCATCACTTGGTGTAGGCAGTGTGGGCCGGGTCACCATCACTTGGTGTAGGCAGTGTGGGCCGGGTCACCATCACCTGGTGTAGGCAGTGTGGGCCGGGTCACCATCACCTGGTGTAGCCCGGGTCACCATCACCTGGTGTAGGCAGTGTGGGCCGGGTCACCATCACCTGGTGTAGCCCGGGTCACCATCACTTGGTGCAGGCAGTGTGGGCCGGGTCACCATCACCTGGTGTAGGCAGTGTGGGCCGGGTCACCATCACCTGGTGTAGCCCGGGTCACCATCACTTGGTGTAGGCAGTGTGAGCCGGGTCACCATCACTTGGTGTAGGCAGTGTGGGCCGGGTCACCATCACCTGGTGTAGCCCGGGTCACCATCACTTGGTGTAGGCAGTGTGGGCCGGGTCACCATCACCTGGTGTAGCCCGGGTCACCATCACTTGGTGTAGGCAGTGTGGGCCGGGTCACCATCACTTGGTGTAGGCAGTGTGGGCCGGGTCACCATCACCTGGTGTAGCCCGGGTCACCATCACTTGGTGTAGGCAGTGTGAGCCGGGTCACCATCACTTGGTGTAGGCAGTGTGGGCCGGGTCACCATCACTTGGTGTAGGCAGTGTGGGCCGGGTCACCATCACTTGGTGTAGGCAGTGTGAGCCGGGTCACCATCACTTGGTGTAGGCAGTGTGGGCCGGGTCACCATCACCTGGTGTGGGCAGTGTGGGCCGGGTCACCATCACCTGGTGTAGGCAGTGTGGGCCGGGTCACCATCACTTGGTGTAGCCCGGGTCACCATCACTTGGTGTAGCCCGGGTCACCATCACTTGGTGTAGGCAGTGTGGGCCGGGTCACCATCACCTGGTGTAGCCCGGGTCACCATCACTTGGTGTAGGCAGTGTGGGCCGGGTCACCATCACCTGGTGTAGCCCGGGTCACCATCACTTGGTGTAGGCAGTGTGGGCCGGGTCACCATCACTGGTGTAGGCAGTGTGGGCCGGGTCACCATCACCTGGTGTAGGCAGTGTGGGCCGGGTCACCATCACCTGGTGTAGCCCGGGTCACCATCACTTGGTGTAGGCAGTGTGAGCCGGGTCACCATCACTTGGTGTAGGCAGTGTGGGCCGGGTCACCATCACTTGGTGTAGGCAGTGTGGGCCGGGTCACCATCACTTGGTGTAGGCAGTGTGGGCCGGGTCACCATCACCTGGTGTAGGCAGTGTGGGCCGGGTCACCATCACCTGGTGTGGGCCGGGTCACCATCACCTGGTGTAGCCGGGTCACCATCACTTGGTGTAGGCAGTGTGGGCCGGGTCACCATCACTTGGTGTAGGCAGTGTGGGCCGGGTCACCATCACCTGGTGTAGGCAGTGTGGGCCGGGTCACCATCACCTGGTGTAGCCCGGGTCACCATCACTTGGTGTAGGCAGTGTGAGCCGGGTCACCATCACTTGGTGTAGGCAGTGTGGGCCGGGTCACCATCACCTGGTGTAGCCCGGGTCACCATCACTTGGTGTAGGCAGTGTGGGCCGGGTCACCATCACCTGGTGTAGCCCGGGTCACCATCACTTGGTGTAGGCAGTGTGGGCCGGGTCACCATCACTTGGTGTAGGCAGTGTGGGCCGGGTCACCATCACCTGGTGTAGCCCGGGTCACCATCACTTGGTGTAGGCAGTGTGAGCCGGGTCACCATCACTTGGTGTAGGCAGTGTGGGCCGGGTCACCATCACCTGGTGTGGGCAGTGTGGGCAGGGTCACCATCACCTGGTGTAGGCAGTGTGGGCCGGGTCACCATCACTTGGTGTAGGCAGTGTGGGCCGGGTCACCATCACCTGGTGTAGGCAGTGTGGGCCGGGTCACCATCACCTGGTGTAGCCCGGGTCACCATCACCTGGTGTAGGCAGTGTGGGCCGGGTCACCATCACTTGGTGTAGGCAGTGTGGGCCGGGTCACCATCACCTGGTGTAGGCAGTGTGGGCCGGGTCACCATCACCTGGTGTAGGCAGTGTGGGCCGGGTCACCATCACCTGGTGTAGGCAGTGTGGGCCGGGTCACCATCACCTGGTGTAGGCAGTGAGGCACATGGGGCGGGCCACACCGGGAGCGGGCCACATTGGGGGCGGGCCACACTGGGGCGGGCCACACCGGGAGCGGGCCACATTGGGGGCGGGCCACACTGGGGCGGGCCACGCCGGGGGCGGGCCACGCCGGGGGCGGGCCACACGGGGGCGGGCCACACCGGGGCGGGCCACACCGGGGGCGGGCACCACTGTGGCGGGCCACACTGGGGCGGGCCACACTGGGGCGGGCCACACCGGGGGCGGGCCACACCGGGGCGGGCCACACTGGGGCGGGCCACGCCGGGGGCGGGCCACACCGGGGCGGGCCACACTGGGGCGGGCCACGCCGGGGGCGGGCCACACCGGGGCGGGCCACACCGGGGGCGGGCCACACTGGGGCGGGCCACACTGGGGCGGGCCACACTGGGGGCGGGCCACACCGGGGGCGGGCCACACTGGGGCGGGCCACACTGGGGCGGGCCACACTGGGGTGGGCCACACTGGGGCGGGCCACACCGGGGCGGGCCACACCGGGGGCGGGCCACACTGGGGCGGGCCACACTGGGGCGGGCCACACTGGGGCGGGCCACACTGGGGCGGGCCACACCGGGGGCGGGCCACACTGGGGGCGGGCCACACTGGGGCGGGCCACACTGGGGCGGGCCACACCGGGGGCGGGCCACACGGGGGCGGGCCACACCGGGGGCGGGCCACACCGGGGGCGGGCCACACTGGGGCGGGCCACACTGGGGCGGGCCACACTGGGGCGGGCCACACTGGGGCGGGCCACACGGGGGGCAGGCCACACTGGGGCGGGCCACACTGGGGCGGGCCACACCGGGGGGGGCCACACCGGGGCGGGCCACACTGGGGCGGGCCACACCGGGGGGCAGGCCACACTGGGGCGGGCCACACCGGGGGCGGGCCACACCGGGGCGGGCCACACGGGGGCGGGCCACACTGGGGCGGGCCACATCGGGGGCGGGCCACACGGGGGCGGGCCACACCGGGGCGGGCCACACCGGGGGCGGGCCACACTGTGGCGGGCCACACCGTGGGCGGGCCACACTGGGGCGGGCCACACCGGGGGGCAGGCCACACTGGGGGCGGGCCACACCGGGCGGGCCACACCGGGGCGGGCCACACCGGGGCGGGCCACACCGGGGCGGGCCACACCGGGGCGGGCCACACCGGGCGGGACACACCGGGCGGGACACACCTGAGGCTCCAGGAAAATTTAGAAAGTGACATGTGCCATGGTTCGGTATGTGACCAGAATAATAATGACGTCCGGTGTTGACTGAGCACAGTGAGCATGGCCGCCCCATCACGGGAAGTTCTTTCCCCGCCCGGCTCTTTCCGGCGGCTCCGGGCCAGCCTTGAGCAACATATCCGGGTCCAGGAGGCGAGCCTGCTCCCGTCCATGTGTGTTTGGTGTGGCAGGAGCCAGCTAGGCGTGCCAGGGCGCTCGTCCTTCACGACCTTCACGGTAAACTCCGACGCCTCAACCCGCCATTGTTGTCATTCAAGCGTTCGTGGAGAGGGGCGGCGGCCATGACTGTGACGTCACTCACTGCCTGGGATTCCCGCCGCTTCTCCAGGCTCTTCCACCTTCAGGATCCCCTGACGTGCTGGCCTGCCTCCTGCTGCTGCTGCTCCAGGCTCTTCCACCTTCAGGGTCCCCTGACCTGCTGGCCTGCCTCCTGCTGCTGCTGCTCGAGGCTCTTCCACCTTCAGGATCCCCTGACCTGCTGGCCTGCCTCCTGCTGCTGCTGCTCGAGGCTCTTCCACCTTCAGGATCCCCTGACCTGCTGGCCTGCCTCCTGCTGCTGCTGCTCCAGGCTCTTCCACCTTCAGGGTCCCCTGACCTGCTGGCCTGCCTCCTGCTGCTGCTGCTCCAGGCTCTTCCACCTCAGGATCCCCTGACCTGCTGGCCTGCGTAACGTCTCTTTTGGATGGTATGAATCTAGATGCCTTCACGTGTGTCTCTGCTGCCTTCACTTGTGTCTCCTGCTGCCTTCACGTGTGTCTCTGCTGCCTCACTTGTGTCTCTGCTGCCTTCAACGAGTGTCTGCTGCCTCACTTGTGTCNCGGGTCACCATCACCTGGTGTAGGCAGTGTGGGCCGGGTCACCATCACTTGGTGTAGGCAGTGTGGGCCGGGTCACCATCACCGGTGTAGGCAGTGTGGGCCGGGTCACCATCACCTGGTGTAGGCAGTGTGGGCCGGTCACCATCACCTGGTGTAGGCAGTGTGGGCCGGGTCACCATCACTTGTTGTAGGCAGTGTGGCCGGGTAACCATCCACCTGGTGTAGGCAGTGTGGGCCGGGTCACCATCACCTGGTGTGGGCCAGTTCACCATCACCTGGTGTAGGCAGTGTGGGCCGGGTCACCATCACCTGGTGTGGGCCAGTCACCATCACCTGGTGTAGGCAGTGTGGGCCTGGTCACCATCACCTGGTGTAGCCCGGGTCACCATCACATGGTGTAGGCAGTGTGGGCCGGGTCACCATCACCTGGTGTAGCCCGGGTCACCATCACCTGGTGTAGGCATTGTGGGCCGGGTCACCATCACCTGGTGTAGGCAGTGTGGGCCGGGTCACCATCACCTGGTGTAGGCAGTGTGGGCCGGGTCACCATCACCTGGTGTAGCCCGGGTCACCATCACCTGGTGTAGGCAGTGTGGGCCGGGTCACCATCACCTGGTGTAGCCCGGTCACCATCACCTGGTGTAGGCATTGTGGGCCGGGTCACCATCACCTGGTGTAGGCAGTGTGGGCCGGGTCACCATCACCTGATGTAGGCAGTGTGGGCCGGGTCACCATCACCTGGTGTAGGCAGTGTGAGCCGGGTCACCATCACTTGGTGTAGGCAGTGTGGGCCGGGTCACCATCACTTGGTGTAGGCAGTGTGGGCCGGGTCACCATCACCTGGTGTAGGCAGTGTGGGCCGGGTCACCATCACCTGGTGTAGGCAGTGTGGGCCGGGTCACCATCACCTGGTGTAGGCAGTGTGGGCGGGTCACCATCACCTGGTGTAGGCAGTGTGGGCCGGGTCACCATCACCTGGTGTAGGCAGTGTGGGCCGGGTCACCATCACCTGGTGTAGGCAGTGTGGGCCGGGTCACCATCACCTGGTGTGGGCCGGGTCACCATCACCTGGTGTAGGCATGTGAGCCGGGTCACCATCACCTGGTGTAGGCAGTGTGGGCCGAGTCACCATCACCTGGTGTAGCCCGGGTCACCATCACCTGGTGTAGCCCGGGTCACCATCACCTGGTGTAGGCGTGTGGGCCGGGTCACCATCACCTGGTGTAGGCAGTGTGGGCCGGGTCACCATCACCTGGTGTAGGCAGTGTGGGCCGGGTCACCATCACCTGGTGTAGGCAGTTTTTTTTTTTTTTTTTTTTTTTTTTTTTTTTTTTATTGTTTTCTACCACAGACGTGGCCACACATTAACAATGCTAACCAGCATATATACATTTTCTTCTGTCCTCCATAGACAGGGTTAGAGATGTGTTAAACATATATTTGAAGGGTTTATTGAACAATCAACCACTGAAGGTGAGTCGGTGCTTTAAAAATGCTAAGCTAACCTATATACGTAAATACATAGATACACAGATTTATGTATGCCTTACATAAAGTGTTCGATGTGTCATCTATACAGTGTCATTAATGTACATTTACAAAGGTGAAATGTAATTCTGATCAGCTTCCATATATACTTTATACCCATACATACACATACACACACATATACATATATACACACATGCATTCACAGACATTTATCTCATTTACTCTGACAGGGTGAGATAGCTGATAAAGAAACTAGTGTGCAATTAAGCACTTAATCACTGAAGGTGATTAAGGTGCTTTTACAAGCTCAGGTTATATAGTTACATCACATACATTGTATAATTAATCTATTACATGGTCAATCTTGGGTACAAGTCCAATATATCATCAAGTGTTCCAGTACTCATATAGTAATTACACAGTTCAGCATACCTTAGCCCAGGGGGGCGAAAGTCAGCCAGTATGGGACATTCTACAATATAATGTTCAAGTGAGTGCATGTTTTCTCTTTCACAAAGTTGACACATTGTGTACTCGACATTTGGGTTTTGAGAAAGCTGCCAGATACGTCTATATCCCAGGCGTATTCTGGCCACTATAACATCACATTGCCGGGTTCTTGTTCTATTAGTCCCATATGTGAATGTCTCCTCACGATATCTATCATAATATTTAATGCTACAGCTTTCAAGTCTTTGTGAATTTGTTAGGTAGGTGAGATCTTCATTAGATATTTGTTTAAGTATTCTCTTTGTCACTGCTAATGAAATACCCATATCAATTTCTACCACTGGTTTTCTACAGGCTGTCAGGCAGTGTGGGCCGGGTCACCATCACCTGGTGTAGGCAGTGTGGGCCGGGTCACCATCACCTGGTGTAGGCAGTGTGGGCCGGGTCACCATCACCTGGTGTAGGCAGTGTGGGCCGGGTCACCATCACCTGGTGTAGGCAGTGTGGGCCGGGTCACCATCACCTGGTGTAGGCAGTGTGGGCCGGGTCACCATCACCTGGTGTAGCCCGGGTCACCATCACCTGGTGTAGGCAGTGTGGGCCGGGTCACCATCACCTGGTGTAGGCAGTGTGGGCCGGGTCACCATCACCTGGTGCAGGCAGTGTGGGCCGGGTCACCATCACCTGGTGTAGGCAGTGTGGGCCAGGTCACCATCACCTGGTGTAGGCAGTGTGGGCCGGGTCACCATCACCTGGTGTGGGCCGGGTCACCATCACCTGGTGTAGGCAGCGTGGGCCGGGTCACCATCACCTGGTGTAGGCAGTGTGGGCCGGGTCACCATCACCTGGTGTAGGCAGTGTGGGCCGGGTCACCATCACCTGGTGTAGGCAGTGTGGGCCGGGTCACCATCACCTGGTGTAGGCAGTGTGGGCCGGTCACCATCACCTGGTGTAGGCAGTGTGGGCCGGGTCACCATCACCTGGTGTGGGCCGGGTCACCATCACCTGGTGTAGGCAGTGTGGGCCGGGTCACCATCACCTGGTGTAGGCAGTGTGGGCCGGGTCACCATCACCTGGTGTAGGCAGTGTGGGCCGGGTCACCATCACCTGGTGTAGCCCGGGTCACCATCACCTGGTGTAGGCAGTGTGG
This sequence comes from Procambarus virginalis, assembly GCA_020271785.1. Lineage (NCBI taxonomy): Eukaryota > Metazoa > Arthropoda > Malacostraca > Decapoda > Cambaridae > Procambarus > Procambarus virginalis. Next base: position 105,369 of record WNGS01044868.1, read on the forward strand.
GCCGGGTCACCATCACCTGGTGTAGGCAGTGTGGGCCGGGTCACCATCACCTGGTGTGGGCCGGGTCACCATCACCTGGTGTAGGCAGTGTGGGCCGGGTCACCATCACCTGGTGTAGGCAGTGTGGGCCGGGTCACCATCACCTGGTGTAGGCAGTGTGGGCCGGGTCACCATCACCTGGTGTAGGCAGTGTGGGCCGGGTCACCATCACCTGGTGTAGCCCGGGTCACCATCACCTGGTGTAGCCCGGGTCACCATCACCTGGTGTAGGCAGTGTGGGCCGGGTCACCATCACCTGGTGTAGGCAGTGTGGGCCGGGTCACCATCACCTGGTGTAGGCAGTGTGGGCCGGGTCACCATCACCTGGTGTAGGCAGTGTGGGCCGGGTCACCATCACCTGGTGTAGGCAGTGTGGGCCGGGTCACCATCACCTGGTGTAGGCAGTGTGGGCCGGGTCACCATCACCTGGTGTAGCCCGGGTCACCATCACCTGGTGTAGGCAGTGTGGGCCGGGTCACCATCACCTGGTGTAGGCAGTGTGGGCCGGGTCACCATCACCTGGTGCAGGCAGGGTCACCATCACCTGGTGTAGGCAGTGTGGGCCGGGTCACCATCACCTGGTGTAGGCAGTGTGGGCCGGGTCACCATCACCTGGTGTGGGCCGGGTCACCATCACCTGGTGTAGGCAGCGTGGGCCGGGTCACCATCACCTGGTGTAGGCAGTGTGGGCCGGGTCACCATCACCTGGTGTAGGCAGTGTGGGCCGGGTCACCATCACCTGGTGTAGGCAGTGTGGGCCGGGTCACCATCACCTGGTGTAGGCAGTGTGGGCCGGGTCACCATCACCTGGTGTGGGCCGGGTCACCATCACCTGGTGTAGGCAGTGTGGGCCGGGTCACCATCACCTGGTGTAGGCAGTGTGGGCCGGGTCACCATCACCTGGTGTAGCCCGGGTCACCATCACCTGGTGTAGCCCGGGTCACCATCACCTGGTGTAGGCAGTGTGGGCCGGGTCACCATCACCTGGTGTAGGCAGTGTGGGCCGGGTCACCATCACCTGGTGTAGGCAGTGTGGGCCGGGTCACCATCACCTGGTGTAGGCAGTGTGGGCCGGGTCACCATCACCTGGTGTAGCCCGGGTCACCATCACCTGGTGTAGGCAGTGTGGGCCGGGTCACATCACCTGGTGTAGCCCGGTCACCATCACCTGGTGTAGGCAGTGTGGGCCGGTCACCATCACCTGGTGTAGCCGGGTCACCATCACCTGGTGTAGGCAGTGTGGGCCGGGTCACCATCACCTGGTGTAGGCAGTGTGGGCCGGGTCACCATCACCTGGTGTAGGCAGTGTGGGCCGGGTCACCATCACCTGGTGTGGGCCGGGTCACCATCACCTGGTGTAGGCAGCGTGGGCCGGGTCACCATCACCTGGTGTAGGCAGTGTGGGCCGGGTCACCATCACCTGGTGTAGGCAGTGTGGGCCGGGTCACCATCACCTGGTGTAGGCAGTGTGGGCCGGGTCACCATCACCTGGTGTAGGCAGTGTGGGCCGGGTCACCATCACCTGGTGTAGGCAGTGTGGGCCGGGTCACCATCACCTGGTGTAGGCAGTGTGGGCCGGGTCACCATCACCTGGTGTGGGCCGGGTCACCATCACCTGGTGTAGGCAGTGTGGGCCGGGTCACCATCACCTGGTGTAGGCAGTGTGGGCCGGGTCACCATCACCTGGTGTAGGCAGTGTGGGCCGGGTCACCATCACCTGGTGTAGGCAGTGTGGGCCGGGTCACCATCACCTGGTGTAGCCCGGGTCACCATCACCTGGTGTAGGCAGTGTGGGCCGGGTCACCATCACCTGGTGTAGGCAGTGTGGGCCGGGTCACCATCACTTGGTGTAGGCAGTGTGGGCCGGGTCACCATCACCTGGTGTAGGCAGTGTGGGCCGGGTCACCATCACCTGGTGTAGGCAGTGTGGGCCGGGTCACCATCACCTGGTGTAGGCAGTGTGGGCCGGGTCACCATCACTTGGTGTAGGCAGTGTGGGCCGGGTCACCATCACCTGGTGTAGGCAGTGTGGGCCGGGTCACCATCACCTGGTGTAGGCAGTGTGGGCCGGGTCACCATCACCTGGTGTAGGCAGTGTGGGCCGGGTCACCATCACCTGGTGTGGGCCAGGTCACCATCACCTGGTGTAGGCAGTGTGGGCCGGGTCACCATCACCTGGTGTGGGCCAGGTCACCATCACCTGGTGTAGGCAGTGTGGGCCGGGTCACCATCACCTGGTGTAGCCCGGGTCACCATCACCTGGTGTAGGCAGTGTGGGCCGGGTCACCATCACCTGGTGTAGGCAGTGTGGGCCGGGTCACCATCACCTGGTGTAGCCCGGGTCACCATCACCTGGTGTAGGCATGTGGGCCGGGTCACCATCACCTGGTGTAGGCAGTGTGGGCCGGGTCACCATCACCTGGTGTAGGCAGTGTGGGCCGGGTCACCATCACCTGGTGTAGCCCGGGTCACCATCACCTGGTGTAGGCAGTGTGGGCCGGGTCACCATCACCTGGTGTAGCCCGGGTCACCATCACCTGGTGTAGGCAGTGTGGGCCGGGTCACCATCACCTGGTGTAGGCAGTGTGGCCGGGTCACCATCACCTGATGTAGGCAGTGTGGGCCGGGTCACCATCACCTGGTGTAGGCAGTGTGAGCCGGGTCACCATCACTTGGTGTAGGCAGTGTGGGCCGGGTCACCATCACTTGGTGTAGGCAGTGTGGGCCGGGTCACCATCACCTGGTGTAGGCAGTGTGGGCCGGGTCACCATCACCTGGTGTAGGCAGTGTGGGCCGGGTCACCATCACTTGGTGGAGGCAGTGTGGGCCGGGTCACCATCACCTGGTGTAGGCAGTGTGGGCCGGGTCACCATCACTTGGTGTAGGCAGTGTGGGCCGGGTCACCATCACTTGGTGTAGGCAGTGTGGGCCGGGTCACCATCACCTGGTGTAGGCAGTGTGGGCCGGGTCACCATCACCTGGTGTAGGCAGTGTGGGCCGGGTCACCATCACCTGGTGTAGCCCGGGTCACCATCACCTGGTGTAGGCAGCGTGGGCCGGGTCACCATCACCTGGTGTAGGCAGTGTGGGCCGGGTCACCATCACCTGGTGTAGGCAGTGAGGCCACACTGGGGCGGGCCACACCGGGGGCAGGCCACACTGGGGCGGGCCACACTGGGGCGGGCCACACCGGGGGCGGGCCACACCGGGGGCGGGCCACACTGGGGCGGGCCACACCGGGGGCGGCCACACTGGGGCGGGCCACACTGGGGCGGGCCACACTGGGGCGGGCCACACCGGGGCGGGCCACACTGGGGCGGGCCACACCGGGGCGGGCCACACTGGGGCGGGCCACACTGGGGCGGGCCACACTGGGGCGGGCCACACCGGGGGCGGGCCACACTGGGCGGGCCACACCGGGGGCGGGCCACACCGGGGGCGGGCCACACTGGGCGGGCCACACTGGGGCGGGCCACACCGGGGGCGGGCCACACTGGGGCGGGCCACACTGGGGCGGGCCACACTGGGGCGGGCCACACTGGGGCGGGCCACACCGGGGGCGGGCCACACTGGGGCGGGCCACACTGGGGGGCTGGCCACACTGGGGCGGGCCACACTGGGGCGGGCCACACCGGGGGCGGGCCACACTGGGGCAGGCCACACTGGGGCGGGCCACACTGGGGGCGGGCCACACTGGGCGGGCCACACCGGGGGCGGGCCACACCGGGGGCGGGCCACACCGGGGGCGGGCCACACTGGGGCGGGCCACACCGGGGGCGGGCCACACTGGGGCGGGCCACACCGGGGCGGGCCACACTGGGGCGCGCCACACCGGGGCGGGCCACACCGGGGCGGGCCACACCGGGGCGGGCCACACCGGGGCGGGCCACACCGGGGCGGGCCACGCCGGGGGCGGGCCACACCGGGGCGGGCCACACCGGGGGCGGGCCACACCGGGGCGGGCCACACCGGGGCGGGCCACACTGGGGCGGGCCACACCGGGGGCGGGCCACACGGGGGCGGGCCACACCGGGGGCGGGCCACACCGGGCGGGCCACACCGGGGCGGGCCACACTGGGCGGGCCACACCGGGGGCGGGCCACACTGGGGCGGGCCACACTGGGGCGGGCCACACCGGGGCGGGCCACACCGGGGGCGGCCACACCGGGGGCGGGCCACACCGGGGGCGGGCCACACCGGGCGGGCCACACCGGGGCGGGCCACACCGGGGCGGGACACACCGGGGCGGGACACACCTGAGGCTCCAGGAAAATTTAGAAAGTGACATGTGCCATGGTTCGGTATGTGACCAGAATAATAATGACGTCCGGTGTTGACTGAGCACAGTGAGCATGGCCGCCCCATCACGGGAAGTTCTTTCCCCGCCCGGCTCTTTCCGGCGGCTCCTGGGCCAGCCTTGAGCAACATATCCGGGTCCAGGAGGCGAGCCTGCTCCCGTCCATGTGTGTTTGGTGTGGCAGGAGCCAGCTAGGCGTGCCAGGGCGCTCGTCCTTCACGACCTTCACGGTAAACTCCGACGCCTCAACCCGCCATTGTTGTCATTCAAGCGTTCGTGGAGAGGGGCGGCGGCCATGACTGTGACGTCACTCACTGCCTGGGATTCCCGCCGCTTCTCCAGGCTCTTCCACCTTCAGGATCCCCTGACCTGCTGGCCTGCCTCCTGCTGCTGCTGCTCCAGGCTCTTCCACCTTCAGGATCCCCTGACCTGCTGGCCTGCCTCCTGCTGCTGCTGCTCCAGGCTCTTCCACCTTCAGGATCTCCTGACCTGCTGGCCTGCCTCCTGCTGCTGCTGCTCCAGGCTCTTCCACCTTCAGGATCCCCTGACCTGCTGGCCTGCCTCCTGCTGCTGCTGCTCCAGGCTCTTCCACCTTCAGGATCCCCTGACCTGCTGGCCTGCGTAACGTCTCTTTTGGATGGCATTGAATCTAGATGCCTTAATTCACGTGTGTCTCTGCTGCCTTCACTTGTGTCTCCTGCTGCCTTCACGTGTGTCTCCTGCTGCCTTCACTTGTGTCTCCTGCTGCCTTCACTTGTGTCTCCTGCTGCCTTCACGTGTGTCTCTGCTGCCTTCACTTGTGTTTCTGCTGCCTTCACTTGTGTCTCCTGCTGCCTTCACTTGTGTCTCCTGCTGCCTTCACGTGTGTCTCTGCTGCCTTCACTTGTGTCTCTGCTGCCTTCACTTGTGTCTCTGCTGCCTTCACTTGTGTCTCCTGCTGCCTTCACTTGTGTCTCTGCTGCCTTCACTTGTGTCTCTGCTGCCTTCACTTGTGTCTCCTGCTGCCTTCACTTGTGTCTCCTGCTGCCTTCACGTGTGTCTCTGCTGCCTTCACTTGTGTCTCCTGCTGCCTTCACGTGTGTCTCCTGCTGCCTTCACTTGTGTCTCCTGCTGCCTTCACTTGTGTCTCCTGCTGCCTTCACGTGTGTCTCTGCTGCCTTCACTTGTGTCTCCTGCTGCCTTCACTTGTGTCTCCTGCTGCCTTCACCTGTGTCTCCTGCTGCCTTCACGTGTGTCTCGGCTGCCTTCACTTGTGTCTCCTGCTGCCTTCACTTGTCTCTGCTGCCTTCACTTGTGTCTCCTGCTGCCTTCACTTGTGTCTCCTGCTGCCTTCACGTGTGTCTCTGCTGCCTTCACGTGTGTCTCCTGCTGCCTTCACTTGTGTCTCCTGCTGCCTTCACTTGTGTCTCCTGCTGCCTTCACTTGTGTCTCCTGCTGCCTTCACTTGTGTCTCCTGCTGCCTTCACGTGTGTCTCTGCTGCCTTCACTTGTGTCTCCTGCTGCCTTCACTTGTGTCTCTGCTGCCTTCACTTGTGTCTCCTGCTGCCTTCACTTGTGTCTCCTGCTGCCTTCACATGTGTCTCTGCTGCCTTCACTTGTGTCTCCTGCTGCCTTCACGTGTGTCTCTGCTGCCTTCACGTGTGTCTCCTGCTGCCTTCACGTGTGTCTCCTGCTGCCTTCACGTGTGTCTCTGCTGCCTTCACTTGTGTCTCCTGCTGCCTTCACTTGTGTCTCTGCTGCCTTCACTTGTGTCTCCTGCTGCCTTCACTTGTGTCTCTGCTGCCTTCACTTGTGTCTCCTGCTGCCTTCACTTGTGTCTCTGCTGCCTTCACTTGTGTCTCTGCTGCCTTCACTTGTGTCTCCTGCTGCCTTCACTTGTGTCTCCTGCTGCCTTCACGTGTGTCTCTGCTGCCTTCACTTGTGTCTCCTGCTGCCTTCACGTGTGTCTCTGCTGCCTTCACTTGTGTCTCCTGCTGCCTTCACTTGTGTCTCCTGCTGCCTTCACCTGTGTCTCCTGCTGCCTTCACGTGTGTCTCGGCTGCCTTCACTTGTGTCTCCTGCTGCCTTCACTTGTGTCTCTGCTGCCTTCACTTGTGTCTCCTGCTGCCTTCACCTGTGTCTCCTGCTGCCTTCACGTGTGTCTCTGCTGCCTTCACGTGTGTCTCCTGCTGCCTTCACTTGTGTCTCCTGCTGCCTTCACTTGTGTCTCCTGCTGCCTTCACTTGTGTCTCCTGCTGCCTTCACTTGTGTCTCCTGCTGCCTTCACGTGTGTCTCCTGCTGCCTTCACTTGTGTCTCCTGCTGCCTTCACTTGTGTCTCTGCTGCCTTCACTTGTGTCTCCTGCTGCCTTCACTTGTGTCTCCTGCTGCCTTCACATGTGTCTCTGCTGCCTTCACTGTGTCTCCTGCTGCCTTCACGTGTGTCTGCTGCCTTCACGTGTGTCTCCTGCTGCCTTCACGTGTGTCTCCTGCTGCCTTCACGTGTGTCTCTGCTGCCTTCACTTGTGTCTCTGCTGCCTTCACTTGTGTCTCTGCTGCCTTCACTTGTGTCTCCTGCTGCCTTCACGTGTGTCTCTGCTGCCTTCACTTGTGTCTCCTGCTGCCTCACTTGTGTCTCCTGCTGCCTTCACTTGTGTCTCCTGCTGCCTTCACTTGTGTCTCCTGCTGCCTTCACTTGTGTTTCCTGCTGCCTTCACTTGTGTCTCCTGCTGCCTTCACTTGTGTCTCCTGCTGCCTTAACTTGCGTCACCTACTTCTTTCACTTTTGTCCCTGCTGCCTTCACGTGTGTCTCCTGCTGCCTTCACGTGTGTCTCCTGCTGCCTTCACTTGTGTCTCCTGCTGCCTTCACTTGTGTCTCTGCTGCCTTCACTTGTGTCTCCTGCTGCCTTCACGTGAGTCTCCTGCTGCCTTCACGTGTGTCTCTGCTGCCTTCACTTGTGTCTCCTGCTGCCTTCACTTGTGTCTCCTGCTGCCTTCACTTGTGTCTCCTGCTGCCTTCACTTGTGTCTCCTGATGCCTTCACGTGTGTCTCCTGCTGCCTTCACTTGTGTCTCCTGCTGCCTTCACTTGTGTCTCCTGCTGCCTTCACTTGCGTCTCCTGCTGCCTTCACTTGCGTCTCCTGCTGCCTTCACTTGTGTCTCCTGCTGCCTTCACTTGTGTCTCCTGCTGCCTTCACTTGCGTCTCCTGCTGCCTTCACTTGCGTCTCCTGCTGCCTTCACCTGTGTCTCCGTGTCCTTCACCTGTGTCTCCGTGTCCTTCACCTGTGTCTCCGCGTCATTCACCTGTGTCTCCGTGTCCTTCCCTGTGTCTCCGTGTCATTCACCTGTGTCTCCACATCCTTCACCTGTGTCTCCACTGCCTTCACCTGTGTCTCCGTGTCCTTCACCTGTGTCTCCGTGTCATTCACCTGTGTCTCCACATCCTTCACCTGTGTCTCCACTGCCTTCACCTGTGTCTCCGCGTTCTTCACCTGTATCTCCACATCCTTCACCTGTGTCTCCGCTGCCTTCACCTGTGTCTCCGCTGCCTTCACCTGTGTCTCCACATCCTTCACCTGTGTCTCCGCTGCCTTCACCGGTGTCTCCGCTGCCTTCACCTGTGTCTCCGCTGCCTTCACCTGTGTCTCCGCTGCCTTCATCTGTGTCTCCGCTGCCTTCATCTGTGTCTCCGCTGCCTTCACCTGTGTCTCCGCTGCCTTCACCTGTGTCTCCGCTGCCTTCACCTGTGTCTCCGCTGCCTTCACCTGTGTCTCCGCTGCCTTCACCTGTGTCTCCGCTGCCCTCACCTGTGTCTCCGCTGCCTTTACGTGCGTCTTGCGTCCTTCACCTGTGTCTCCGCTGCCCTCACCTGTGTCTTCGCTGCCTTCACTTGTGTCTCTACATCTTTCACCTGTGTCTCTGCTGCCTTCACCTGTGTCTCCGCTGCCTTCACCTGTGTCTCCACGTCCTTCACCTGTGTCTCCGCTGCCTTCGTCTGTGTCTCCGCTGCCTTCATCTGTGTCTCCGCTGCCTTCACCTGTGTCTCCGCTGCCTTCACCTGTGTCTCCGCTGCCTTCACCTGTGTCTCCGCTGCCTTCACCTGTGTCTCCGCTGCCCTCACCTGTGTCTTCGCTGCCTTCACTTGTGTCTCTACATCTTTCACCTGTGTCTCTGCTGCCTTCACCTGTGTCTCCGCTGCCATCACCTGTGTCTCCACGTCCTTCACCTGTGTCTCCGCTGCCTTCGTCTGTGTCTCCGCTGCCTTCATCTGTGTCTCCGCTGCCCTCACCTGTGTCTCCGCTGCCTTCACCTGTGTCTCCGCTGCCTTCACCTGTGTCTCCGCTGCCTTCATCTGTGTCTCCGCTGCCTTCACCTGTGTCTCCGCTGCCCTCACCTGTGTCTCCGCTGCCTTCACCTGTGTCTCCGCTGCCTTCACCTGTGTCTCCGCTGCCCTCACCTGTGTCTCCGCTGCCTTCATCTGTGTCTCCGCTGCCCTCACCTGTGTCTCCGCTGCCTTCATCTGTGTCTCCGCTGCCCTCACCTGTGTCTCCGCTGCCTTCACCTGTGTCTCCGCTGCCTTCACCTGTGTCTCCGCTGCCTTCACCTGTGTCTCTGCTGCCTTCACCTGTGTCTCCGCTGCCTTCACCGGTGTCTCCGCTGCCTTCACCTGTGTCTCCGCTGCCTTCACCTGTGTCTCCGCTGCCTTCATCTGTGTCTCCGCTGCCTTCACCTGTGTCTCCGCTGCCTTCATCTGTGTCTCCGCTGCCCTCACCTGTGTCTCCGCTGCCTTCACCTGTGTCTCCGCTGCCTTCAGCTGTGTCTCCACTGCCTTCATCTGTCTCCGCTGCCTTCACCTGTGTCTCCGCTGCCTTCACGTGTGTCTCCGCTGCCTTCACCTGTGTCTCCGCTGCCTTCATCTGTGTCTCCGCTGCCTTCACCTGTGTCTCCGCTGCCTTCACCTGTGTCTCCGCTGCCTTCACCTGTGTCTCCGCTGCCTTCACCTGTGTCTCCGCTGCCTTCACCTGTGTCTCCGCTGCCTTCACCTGTGTCTCCGCTGCTTTCACCTGTGTCTCCGCTGCCTTCACCTGTGTCTTCTAATGTTTGAGTAGATATACTTTAGATGACTACAAAGTAGATAATAAATGCTGCTGGAGTGCAATAAATGCTACAGAGAACATATACGGCACACATAGACGCGATAAAACACCTAAATTATTGGGATCGTCTCAAAGCTCTCCAAATGTACTCGCTAGAAAGGAGACGAGAGAGATACCAAATAATATACACATGGAAAATACTGGAGGGACAGGTCCCAAATCTGCACAGTAAAATAACAACGTACTGGAGTGAACGATATGGAAGAAAATGCAGAATAGAACCAGTGAAGAGCAGAGGTGCCATAGGCACAATCAGAGAACACTGTATAAACATCAGAGGTCCGCGGTTGTTCAACATCCTCCCAGCAAGCATAAGAAATATTGCCAGAACAACCGTGGACATCTTCAGGAGGAAACTAGATTTATTCCTTCAAGGAGTGCCGGACCAACCGGGCTGTGGTGGGTATGTGGGCCTGCGGGCCGCTCCAAGCAACAGCCTGGTGGACCAAGCTCTCACAAGTCAAGCCTGGCCTCGGGCCGGGCTTGGGGAGTAGAAGAACTCCCAGAACCCCATCAACCAGGTATCAACCAGGAGTAGACATAGTAGAAACATCAACAAATGTGAGGCTTCGCAGGTTGAAAGAGCAGGCTGGGTGGGAGCAGGCAGGGTGGGAGCAGGCCGGGTGGGAGCAGGCAGGGTGGGAGCAGGCAGGGTGGGAGCAGGCCGGGTGGGAGCAGGCAGGGTGGGAGCAGGACGGGTGGGAGCAGGACGGGTGGGAGCAGGACGGGTGGGAGCAGGACGGGTGGGAGCAGGCCGGGTGGGAGCAGGACGGGTGGGAGCAGGACGGGTGGGAGCAGGACGGGTGGGAGCAGGACGGGTGGGAGCAGGACGGGTGGGAGCAGGACGGGTGGGAGCAGGACGGGTGGGAGCAGGACGGGTGGGAGCAGGCCGGGTGGGAGCAGGCAGGGTGGGAGCAGGACAGGTGGGAGCAGGACGGGTGGGAGCAGGACGGGTGGGAGCAGGACGGGTGGGAGCAGGCCGGGTGGGAGCAGGCCGGGTGGGAGCAGGACGGGTGGGAGCAGGACAGGTGGGAGCAGGACGGGTGGGAGCAGGACGGGTGGGAGCAGGACGGGTGGGAGCAGGACGGGTGGGAGCAGGCTGGGTGGGAGCAGGACGGGTGGGAGCAGGACGGGTGGGAGCAGGACGGGTGGGAGCAGGACGGGTGGACGCAGGCCGGGTGGGAGCAGGCTGGGTGGGAGCAGGCCGGGTGGGAGCAGGACGGGTGGGAGCAGGACGGGTGGGAGCAGGACGGGTGGGAGCAGGCCGGGTGGGAGCAGGACGGGTGGGAGCAGGACGGGTGGGAGCAGGACGGGTGGGAGCAGGACGGGTGGGAGCAGGACAGGTGGGAGCAGGACGGGTGGGAGCAGGACGGGTGGGAGCAGGACAGGTGGGAGCAGGACGGGTGGGAGCAGGACGGGTGGGAGCAGGACGGGTGGGAGCAGGACGGGTGGGAGCAGGACGGGTGGGAGCAGGACGGGTGGGAGCAGGCCGGGTGGGAGCAGGACGGGTGGGAGCAGGCAGGGTGGGAGCAGGACGGGTGGGAGCAGGACGGGTGGGAGCAGGACGGGTGGGAGCAGGACGGGTGGGAGCAGGACGGGTGGGAGCAGGCTGGGTGGGAGCAGGCCGGGTGGGAGCAGGACAGGTGGGAGCAGGACGGGTGGGAGCAGGACGGGTGGGAGCAGGACGGGTGGGAGCAGGCCGGGTGGGAGCAGGCCGGTGGGAGCAGGACGGGTGGGAGCAGGACAGGTGGGAGCAGGACGGGTGGGAGCAGG
>WNGS01044869.1:0-12681 GCA_020271785.1 Procambarus virginalis
AAGTAGGTAAATACTTGCAAGATTATAAAAAAATGATAACAGATACATGGCAAGAAAAAAAAATAGAGAAAATTGTAGGTACAGTGGATTAAAGCACATAGGCAGCTAAGATTGATTGCAATGACAGCTTGAATGGTAGTTGACAAAAATTGGTAGGCACCAAACAGCATATGGCTAGCACATAAAAGAAGACAGCAATGAACACAATGATAAGGTTGGTAGGGTTAAATACATAAAAATTAAGATTAGGAGATTGGGTAACACTAGGTACAGAGCAAATTTAAAGCTCAGTGTAGGAAAACTAAGATGAAATCAGGTACTTTTTGGTTTTGTTTTTAAATAAGGCAAAACTTTTACAGTTTTTCAATTCACTAGGGAGTGAGTTCCATAGACTAGGTCCCTTAATTTGCATAGAGTGTTTACACAGATTAAGTTTGACCCTGGGGATATCAAAGAGATATTTATTTCTGGTGTGGTGATAATGGGTCCTATTACATCCATCCAGGGAGAGTTTCAGAGCATGGTTTGCATTTAAAAACAGGGTTTTGTAAATGTAGTTGACACAAGAGAATGTGTGGAGGGAGTTAATATTTAGCAAGTTTAGAGATTTAAACAAGGGAGCTGAATGTTGTCTAAAAGCTGAGTTAGTTATTATTCTGATAGCAGATTTTTGCTGCGTGATGATGGGCTTAAGGTGGTTTGCAGTGGTAGACCCCCATGCACAGATACCATAATTAAGATAGGGGTAGATTAGTGCATAATATAGTGAGAGGAGAGCGGAGTTAGGAACATAATATCTGATTTTGGAGAGTATACCAACTGTTAGAGACTTTCTTAGTTATGTGTTGTATGTGGGTGCTGAAGTTGAGTCTCTTGTCTAGGAATAGGCCAAGAAACTTGCCATCATTTTTATTACTGATGTTAATATTGTCTATCTGTAGCTGAATTGCATTTGATGATTTGCTTCCAAATAAGATGTAGTAAGTCTTTTCGATGTTTAATGTTAGTTTGTTAGTTGACATCCAGAAGTGGACTTTTTTTAATTCATTATTCACAACATTATTTAGTGTATGTGGGTTGAGGTCTGAATAGATAAGGGTAGTATCATCAGCAAACAATATAGGTTTGAGAATATTAGAGACATTAGGCAGATCATTTATATATATAAGAAATAGAAGAGGTCCTAAGATACTGCCCTGTGGCACTCCAACGGTAATTGGTAGAGTGGAAGAAGTTGTATCATTGATGGTTACATATTGGTGTCTGTCACTAAGATAGGATCGGATGTAGTCAAGGGCAAGGCCACGGATTCCATAATGCTGAAGTTTAAGTAAGAGGTAGTTGTGATTAACAGTATCAAAGGCTTTTCTTAGGTCAATGAAGAGTCCAATTGGAAACTCATTTTGTCAAGGGCTGAGTAGATTACGTCAAGGAGACTAATGATTGCATCGTTGGTGCTCTTTTGGGACCGGAAGCCAAACTGGCAGGGGCTGAGTATGTCGAATTTTACGAGGTAGGAATAGAGCTGTTTGTAAATAATTTTTTCAAATATTTTTGATAGAATGGGTAGATTTGATATTGGTCTATAATTATTTATGTCCGCCGGATTGCCTCCTTTATGGACTGGCGTTACTCTTGCTTTTTTGAGGATATCAGGGAAGGTGTGACACTCTATAGATTTGTTGAACAGTAGGGCTATGGGTGAGGCAAGGGCATGGGAGGCTCTCTTGTATACAATGGACGGAATTTCACTGGTGTTCCCTGCCTTGGTTTTTAGAGAGTGTATGATGGACACAACATCTGCCGGGCTGATTGGTGAAAGGAGAAGAGAGTTTGGATAGCTGCCTGAGAGATATGTGTTAATATGTGTCTGAGTCTGTGGGATTTTACTGGCAAGATTAGCACCAACCGATGAAAAGAAACTATTAAATTCATTTGCCATTTCTAAATCAGTTGACAGTATATCCCCATCCTTGTAGAGCTTTATTTGGTTATGTGAGTGTTGCTTAGTTCCTAGGATACTAGAGATTGTTTTCCAAGTGCTTTTCATGTTACCTTTTGCTTCATTGAATCTATTCACATAATATGCTAGTTTTGCCTTTCTTATGATACTGGTAAGCATTGATGAGTACCTTTTAGCTACTTCCTTTGAAACTAGGCCAATCCTAAGTTTCTTTTCATATTCGTGTTTCTTGTTGATTGAGTTGAGAATGCCACTTGTGAGCCATGGATTGTTTAATCTTTTGTCAGTTACTTGCTTGGTAAGAAGGGGACAATGAAGGTTGTAGAGACTGAGAGTTTTGGAGAGGAAGAGGGTAGCTAATGAATTTATATCCTGGGTATTATTGAATTCAGAATCCCAGTTAATATTGTGAAGTGCATCTGTAAGATTGCCTAAAGCTGATTCACTGTGTAGCCTAAATGAAAGTTTCTTGCTTTTTGGTGGTGTTATGTCCATGTTCGCTATGAGAAAGGTAGGATAGTGGTCAGTTGTTCTGTCGTAGATTATACCAGGTACAAGGGGAACTGTTATGTTTGTCCATATGTGGTCCAAGGTAGTGGCTGATGTTTGAGTGACTCGGGTAGGTTTGGTGATTGTGGGGATTAGCATACAGGAGTTCATGCTGTTAAGGAAATAGTCAACTTGAGAGCAATTTTGTTTACCCAGGTCAATATTAAAGTCTCCTCCCAGAATGATGTGGTTTTTGTTGAGATTGTTGTTTATAATAAGATTCCTTAGGTTGTCTGAGAAAGAAGCTATGTTAGTGTTGGGAAATCTATAGATGGCTCCAATAGTCAAAGAGGATTTAAGGGATTTAATTGTGAACTGAGCAAAAGTATATTCACAGTAGTCATCTCTGTCACTAATAACACTGTTGCAGATAAATGTATCTCGGTAATATATAGCTGTGCCACCACCTTTTTTATTAGGCCTACAGTTATGAATGGCTTTATAACCAGCTAAGTTGTAGAGTTGGGTATAGTCTTTATTTAGCCAAGTTTCTGTTAAAATAATGAACGATAAGTTAGTACCAAGTGCTGTGAGTAATGCATTTAAATCGTCAAAATGTTTACCAAGAGATCTAACATTTTGGTTGTAAACTGATAAACAGGTGGTATTTTGGAGTTTGTCTTTAGCCTGGTGTGCTGTGAAATACTTGCAATAATGATGATCAATGTGCTGGTTGGTGTAGATATGAGATAGAAGATTTTGATCAGGATCAATATCAGTGTGCATAAAGATGCAGATAAAGGGATCACGATACAAGATACACGATAAAGCAAAACACAAGAATAAAAGCAAATACAATAAAATAGTAACAACTTAGAGGTAAAATAAAGATCCAATAGATAGCCAGGAAGGACACAGAAGTTACATAAATAAAAAACAAAAAATCAGTAGAGATGACAATATAAATGTAAATAAAAAATAATAAGAATAATAAATCATAAAGTAAAATGATCTTGAAGATAATTGGCTTAGTAATGGTTAATTAAAATCCTATAATTAGTATGAACCTAAGAAAACAAATGAACTCAATAGATAATTCCAAAAAAAGATGACATGTAAAACTTATTAAATCTTGAAATTTACTCTAATATAAATCTAAGTGTAAAAATAAACAGGGTGAAAGTATATTCGTGTGGAATATTTTACTATGAAATATCTCTCTTGAACCTTTACTGGAAAATGTTCAAAAATCGGGTTATCCACCACAGAGTTGTTTACCTCGGATATGTCCTTGATGATCAGGTTGTTTGGTTGTTGGTCTTCTGCCAAGTCGTTGCCCAGGAGAAGTTGCACTCCAGGCATGGGAAAAGGCTTTTCCCTGACGGCGACTTGGACTTCACCGGTCACGAAGGGACAATCCAGGTAAACTCTTGCAAGGGGATAAGGAGTTGTAGCAGTAAGGTCAGTGATGAACACAGTCTCTCCTGTGTAGGCGACGTTGGGCACAGCCGATTTCAAGACGATCGATTGTAGAGCCGCTGTGTCCCGTAGGATCTTAAGTCCGAAACGTCCCTCTGAATCTGAACCGTGGGTAGAGATAGTTCCTGGATATAGATGCTTGGTAAAGAGAGAGAGATCATTAGCATGAACACCAACATTCATTACAGGCTTACCGGACTTAGGGTGAGTAGGTTTAGACTTAGGGGGTTCGACGTTACCTTTAGATTGGGACTTACCACATTTGTCAATGGTGTGTCCATATAATCGACAATACCTGCAGTACAGTTGAGAGGTACCTTGATCTGGGCTCGCTTTCTCGTAACTGTACCAAGACTTCTTGCTGGTAGGTTCTGGAGTCAGCCGGTGGATGAGGCTGTGTCAGCTGACTTCGCACACTTCACTAACTCCGTCTCTTCCTTGTCTGCTAAGTATAGGCGGACAGGAGGAGGTACACGTCTCAAAAATTCTTCAACCAGTATGAGGTTGACAAGTTCTGAAAAAGTAGAGACATGTGCTGCCTCCAGCCATTTCATGAAATATCTTCGTTTGGTGTTAGCAAATTCTAAGAAGGTGGTGGTACTTGCCTTGACGTAGTCACGAAACTTTCGTCGATAGCTTTCGGTGGAGAGAAGGTAGGCGTCCAACACAGCTTGTTTCAGGGTGGTGTAGTCGTTTTCCGAAGCCAAAGTGCTGAGTGTGACTGCTGCTCTACCTGTTAAATGTACTCTGAGAAGGGTAGCCCATTGGTCGTCAGGCCAATTAAGTTGAACAGCAAGGGTCTCAAAAGTGGTAAAGAACACATCAACCTCCGTTTCGAGGAACGGGGGCATTAACTTACTTGCATGGGAGATATTGAAACTGGGAGGAAGACTAGCTGCCGCTTGTTGGAGTTGAGCTTGGTGTGCAGCGTCCCTCGTGAGTTCTCGGTTACGACATTCTAGCATTGCTTCTGCCTGTCGTTTGTCGTGGTCACGTTGCATCTCGAGTCGCTGTTGGTATAAGGCCAACTCACGTTCACTTTCTTCCTTCTTCAGTGCGGCCTCTCTGTCACTTTCTTCTTTCTTCAGTGCGGCCTCCCTTTCCTTGAGGCGGATTTCTCTTTCTTGTTCTTCCTTTTTGAGGGCAGCTTCTTCCTTTCTGAGGGCAGCTTCACGCTTTTGTTCTTCCTTTCTGAGGGCAGCTTCACGTTCTCTGATTGCAGCTGCTTCCTGTTGTTGCTGTAGCTCGATCTTGGCAAGTTCCAATTTGAGCTTTATCGCTCTCAAGTCATCCTTATCTGAAATAATGTACTGTTCATGAGTAGAAGAATCTATAATACCTTCATCAGCAAGGTGATCCAGTATCATATTATTAATGGCAAATTTGTTGGCTCCATCAGGAACTTCCAAGTGATACTCATGTGCAAGAGTTAACAAATCGACCCTCTTAGCGTGACGTAAGGTCCCTATTTCACCTTCTGGATCTGTTTTGAATGCTTGTAGGCGGAACATTGTGAAAATATAGCAAAACAAAGGAGACACGAATATATAGTGAGAATATGGTGAATGTCAGAAACAGGAAACGTGGCAACTGATACCTATCCTGTGGGGAATTATTAATAATTAAAGTTAATTCAAGATGGTAAATGAATAAGGTCGCAGGAAATCTTGTACCTGGTACTCACTATGGGAGGATAAAGGCAAGAAAATCCTACTAATTAGTGAAAACTGAGTTTAAAATACAAGTGAAACACTAAATGGCTTCAAAATAAATGAGGTAGTCCAAAAAATGTAGTCATACCTTGCCAAGTCACTATAGAACATAAGCAATGGTACCCACTGAAATTGAATATGGTATTTACAGAATTAGCGAACTTTGTGCTCAAAAGAAAGAACGCCAATTCCCTACCTTGGGTAAATACCATCAGTCTGACCGACGAGTAGGGGTGCGAGTGTCAACTGGTGACGAGAACTATCGGCGAGGTCCCAATTCGCCAATAATAGTTCGTGCTAGAGGATCTAAAGCCCTCTTTTTCCTCCTAGAGTCGGATTGCAGGACTTGGGTGCTATTGACCCGGAGACAGACCACAGTACCAGGGTACCTATGTGATAATCTGTCAAAAAGTGAGAAATATCTGGGGACAAAGATGTTAAACACGGAGGATAACACGGAAGGGGGAGACGACCAATTAAGAGTATGACTGCGGCCTACAGTCACCACGTAATCCAAAGTTGTCTCACTCTCACCATATGCTATTCCCGTAATGTACAATATACACAGCACCATATAAAATAAAAAATGATTAATGTAAATAATGGAAGCAAGGGAAATGAAAGCCAAGTATGCTTACCACAATTACCAATACCTGAGTGAAGCTCCGTGGACAGGCCCCCATTTATATGTGACGGTAACGAGTTGGAAATGGTGGTCGGCAGTCTTCCAACTAGCAGGTGTCAGTGCTGGGCCACATATTAAATATTAAAAAAAAGAAAAGAAAAAAAAGAGAAAAAAAGAATGACTGCGTGTTTGGTAATCTGTGGTAAGGTAAGAAACATAAAACACAATAATAAACAATGTACTTTAATAACAATAAAAAACACAAATTGAAATAAATGCAAAATCTTGGCTTAATGGTAAAAAATGTCAAGTGGAAAAATAAATAAACATGAAAATAGATTACGTTAATGGGGGAGGAGAATTGACATACAAAGGTAAATAAAATATGAATGCTGGAATATATGCACTATCTATAAACCTCTATTTGACCACACAAGGTGAGTCACTTAGGTGTTCATAGGATGAGAGCACAAGATATTCTGGCTGGCAGAAACGCAAGGGACTCCAACAATAACTGGCGATGACTTGTGATTGGCGAGGAACCGGAGTGGCGTGTTGGTTGGCGGCCAATGAGAAAGCTGGATGGCCGCAAGTCGCTAGTTAGGCAGTTGAAGGGTTCGGCGCGTCGACCAGGTGCTGGAGTGGGGGGAGGAGGGAGTTGCTGGTGCGTGTGGCTGTCTTGATATATACGTTTAGCCACTACAAAACGTATCTTGTATATTGTTGAGGACGTGATGAAATACGAAAATAGCAGGCTAAATCTCTGATAAGAGATTATCGTCACAATATATATATATATATATATATATATATATATATATATATATATATATATATATTAGTATATTTTGGTAGCAGTCTTTCCTGTAGACATATGTTATTAAATATGACCGAAAAAGTAAGATTAATAATTCTAACACGAATTTTCTCAATTTTCCTTATGTTTGTTTTTACTGATGACGGTAAATGAAAAATCAATTCTCCAAAATTCATTCTTTATTTCTTAGTCTGACGCGACACTTGAGCGCGTTTCGTAAAACTTATTACATTTTCAAAGACTTTAGTTACACACACTGAACAGAGTTTAAACAGCTTTTCTTTTTATACCTGCATTTGGGTGAGGTGACATGTTACAATGGTTTGGGGTGAGGTGAGAACAAACACAGAACACGAAACAATGGGTATAAGGGAAGAATAGATCTGTAACTGCAGAAGGCCTATTGGCCCATATTTCTTGATGTTTCTATATTGGAGCGGAGTCTTGAAGTGGGTAGAATATAGTTGTGCGTTAATTGGCTGTTGATTGCTGGTGTTGACTTCTTGATGTGTAGTGCCTCGCAGATGTCAAGCCGCCTGTTGTCGCTGTATCTATCAATGATTTCTGTGTTGTTTGTTAAGATTTCTCTGGTGATGGTTTGGTTGTGGGAAGAGATTATATGTTCCTTGATAGAGCCCTGTTGCTTATGCATCGTTAATCGCCTGGAAAGAGATGTTGTTGTCTTGCCTATATATTGAGTTCTTTGGGGCTTACAGTCCCCAAGTGGGCATTTGAAGGCATAGACGACATTGGTCTCTTTCAAAGCGTTCTGCTTTGTGTCTGGAGAGTTTCTCATGAGTAGGTTGGCAGTTTTCTTGGTTTTATAGTAAATCGTCAATTGTATCTTCTGATTTTTGTCTGTAGGGATAACGTTTCTATTAACAATATCTTTCAGGACCCTTTCCTCCGTTTTATGAGCTGTGGAGAAGAAGTTCCTGTAAAATAGTCTAATAGGGGGTATAGGTGTTGTGTTAGTTGTATCTTCAGAGGTTGCATGGCGTTTCACTTTCCTTCTTATGATGTCTTCAATGAAACCATTGGAGAAGCCGTTGTTGACTAGGACCTGCCTTACTCTACAGAGTTCTTCGTCGACTTGCTTCCATTCTGAGCTGTGGCTGAGAGCACGGTCGACATAAGCGTTAACAACACTCCTCTTGTACCTATCTGGGCAGTCACTGTTGGCATTTAGGCACATTCCTATGTTTGTTTCCTTAGTGTAGACTGCAGTGTGGAAACCTCCGCTCCTTTCCATGACTGTTACATCTAGAAAGGGCAGCTTCCCATCCTTCTCCATCTCGTAAGTGAAACGTAACACAGAATTCTGCTCAAACGCTTCTTTCAGCTCCTGCAGATGTCTGACATCAGGTACCTGTGTAAAAATGTCGTCAACATACCTGCAGTATATGGCCGGTTTCAAGTTCAAGTCGACTAAGACTTTTTCCTCAATAGTACCCATGTAGAAGTTTGCAAACAGGACGCCTAGGGGAGAACCCATAGCGACCCCATCTACTTGCTTATACATGTGCCCATCCGGGCTCAAGAAGGGTGCCTCCTTAGTACAAGCTTGGAGTAGTTTCCTCAGGATATTTTCTGGCATGTCAAGGGGAGTACAGGCCGGGTCTCGATACACTCGGTCCACTATCATCCCGATTGTTTCATCCACAGGTACGTTGGTGAACAGTGATTCTACGTCCAACGATGCTCTTATCCCTGTAGCCCGTGTTCCCCGCAGTAAGTCAACAAATTCCTTCGGGGATTTCAGGCTGAAGTTGCACGGGACATAAGGAGTCAGTAAGCCGTTGAGTCGTTTCGCCAGTCTGTACGTGGGTGTGGGTATCTGGCTGATAATTGGCCGAAGTGGGTTTCCAGGCTTATGCGTCTTGACGTTTCCATACGCATATCCAGGTTTATATTCTCCAATAATCTTTGGCAGGTGGAGTCCGAAGGATTTGTTGACTCCAGTATTTAACGCACAACTATATTCTACCCACTTCAAGACTCCGCTCCAATATAGAAACATCAAGAAATATGGGCCAATAGGCCTTCTGCAGTTACAGATCTATTCTTCCCTTATACCCATTGTTTCGTGTTCTGTGTTTGTTCTCACCTCACCCCAAACCATTGTAACATGTCACCTCACCCAAATGCAGGTATAAAAAAGAAAAGCTGTTTAAACTCTGTTCAGTGTGTGTAACTAAAGTCTTTGAAAATGTAATAAGTTTTACGAAACGCGCTCAAGTGTCGCGTCAGACTAAAAATAAAGAATGAATTTTGGAGAATTGATTTTTCATTTACCGTCATCAGTAAAAACAAACATAAGGAAAATTGAGAAATTCGTGTTAGAATTATTAATCTTACTTTTTCGGTCATATTTAATAACATATATATATTACATATATATGGGCAAATATATTATAATATTAATTTATATTTGAGAAAATTACCATTTTGAATGAGCATGTAAAAATTTAGTAGTGCGTTCTGTGGGGTCGACCGCTAAATGCAATGGATTGTAGTCGAGGACGGGTTGGCATTTTGACGTACACTATCCAACGCCAAAAAAACTGCCGTACTAGAAAACAGTAGTGACTCGCAAAATTGACAAACTGTCTCGTTTTCTGTTTGGGTCTTCTGGTAGATTAGTATAAGGGCACTTCAGTAGAACAGTTTCTTCTGCTAAAAAGAAGGCTGCTAAAACAACTGCAGATAGCCTCCTTACTTCCCCAGACTCCCTCAACAAATTCACCACTTACCACGGAGGCACTCATTAACCCTGCAGGCAAACACTGACTGTCTAGCGAGAGAGTGGCTGAGGCGTCACATTGGCTCCTTCTCTAAGGGAGGGAGCCAGTGTGACTCCCTCTCTAAGGGAGGGAGCCAGTGTGACTCCCTCTCTAAGGGAGGGAGCCAGTGTGACTCCCTAATGTCTAAACGTAGAAATTAAATCTCCCGCCCTGCACTCACTCCGGAGGCTGTTGCTTGTTTAACGGTCCTCCCCTTGTAATGTTTACTCAAGTTACTAGTTAAGTCACTAGGCAAGTCAAACTCCTTAGGCCCCCCGTCTTCTAGTCTTCTACCTGCTGCCAGTTTTATTTAATTTTTTATTTTTTTTAACCTTTACTGAAGTTAGAGTTCTTGGTATTATTTGGCTTGAAATTGTGAATAGTGGTGGCATTCACAACTAGAGAGCATTTCAAGTGTTAATAACTAAGCTATTATAACTATATAGCCATAGTGGCTTGGTGCTTTTTCCTGATAATTACTGTACCTCATGCACGTACGAGTACTTGTATATTTATTCTAATCATTTCTGTTTCCAGATTCTATGTTATCTCTTACTCTATTCCCTCGCTTCACAGACGCTGTCCTTTTTCATCATGTCTATTCTCTCCGGTATCTTTGTGTGTGCTTAAGTCTGTGTATCATTCACTAGTTAAGGTAAGTTTGGTTTAATTAGAGACTAGGTTATATGTTTGGTGTTTAGCCAAGTTATAATGTTCTTCCAATATTATTACAATGTCTTCTCTCTCGTTCTTCAGGAAACTCTAAGGGAAGGTTCGATAAATGATTCCATAGCCGTGTACTCCACAAGCCTGAATAATGCTACCATGGAAGGCTATTGTAATACGGAAGTTTAAGGTGGTGCGGAAGCCTACTGTACTGCGGAAGGCGATGGGGAAGCCTACAGAACTTTGGAAGTATATGGTACCACAGCTTAGGTTTCCGTGGAAGTTCTGTGAAACCATGGAAGCCTATGGTACTGCAAAAAATCTAAGGTGCAGAAAAAAGCTGTGGTACAATTAAATCTGATGGTAATGCCCAAGTGTATCAGGTGCGGACACAGTAGCGAAGGCTATTGTAGCAAGGAAGCCTACGGTGACAACGACGACATCCGCTTCCTTCACAAACAATCCTTTGTTGTGATCGTGTGTACTCCTGACACTACTCCTGTGTTACCGAGTGTTGTACCAGAGCCCCGCAGTGGGATTGATAGTGACCACATCGAGTCCCTGAACACTTCTGAGGTAATGTGATGCAAACCTAATGGCTGGCTGGCAGAGTCCCAGTTTTCGCCTTTCCCCCGTCGCTTGTACATTGTGACCTTGTACAACCTTTATGAGTTTTGTATCTCCTACTCTGTGCTGTGTAATAACCCATCATGTTTCAACGTGGATAGTCCACAGGGCATTCTTCGTTCAAAATGTTCAATAGACATTATGACACGAACAAATCTCTCGTTAAGTTAGACAAGTCAAAGGTATAAAATTCGCATACAAATCTGTGAAGATGGAAAGATAAAGGTATTGAGAAAGAAGGATGTCCCAGCTGTGTTACTGAGTTGTACCAGAGCCCCAAAGTGGGACTATGGTGACCACTTTGAGTCCCTGTACACTCCTACGGCCCCGAGGAGGACGAAGAACACGGCCCCGAGGAGAACGAAGAACACGGCCCCGAGGTTTTATCGAGCAATAGAAATATTTATTAATTTTTCAAATTAATACACACATATTACACTTATACGCCGAGGGCGTATTTCGGGCGTACCTTCGATGGCCGATCTCGACAAAGTCTACACACCCCCTTCGATGGCACATCTCGACAAAGTCTACGCACCCCCTTCGATGGCACATCGCGACAAAGCCTACGTACCCGGAGGAAGATCCCCTCACGGGCACTGAAATCCTTCAGCTGGCAGAGAAAATACCTGGCAGAAGATGAATTTAAGGAGTTATCAGATGAGTTCAAAGACGAGCTAAAGACATTCATGGAAAAATTCTCCAAGAGAGTTGATAAGATTCGATCCCGCCTATCAAAAGCTACGGGTCGAGTAGAGCGACACATAGAGCGCCTGACCTTTACTCAGTTGATTCATTTCCTCAACTCGTGTCTGGATCGGTATCAGGCGGCAGTGATGGAGCCAGGAACTGCCGTTGATGCTCTCTGTGCACAGAGTATTGGTGAGCCAGGAACGCAGATGACATTGAAGACGTTCCATTTTGCTGGTGTGGCTGCCATGAACATCACCCTCGGTGTGCCACGTATATTGGAAATCATCAACGCATCACGCAGTATCTCGACTCCGATTATTACGGCCAAACTTAAGGACGACACTGAACAAGAGAAAGCTAGGCAGGTTAAAGGTCGCGTCGAGAAGACGTTATTGGGTGAAGTGTGCAACTACGTGGAGGAAGTCTTCCTGCCAGACGACTGCTTCCTTCTCTTGAAGCTAGCAATGGCGCGTATAAGACTACTAAGCTGGAGGTTGATGCTCATTCTATTAAATACTCCATCTGCACCTCAAACTAAAGGTAAAAGAATCGGATGTCCGTGTCGAGTCAGATACGATCATCACAGTTAGACCCTACATCACGAAGGCGTCTGCAATGTACTACCAGCTGCAGCATTTGAACAACACATTACCAAAGTAATCATCAAGGGTTTGCCTTCAGTGAATCGTGCTGTTATTAATCAAAATGACACTGGACCTGGATGAATTAATCGCAATGAGTTGCTGGCAGAGGAGGCAATCTACGGGAGGTCATTGCTACCTATGGTGTCGCTGGAACCCGCTGTACTTCCAACAATAAGTATGAAG
>WNGS01044873.1:0-11206 GCA_020271785.1 Procambarus virginalis
ATTGATATAAATGCCTGTGTGTTGATCTCCATGATCTATTGATATAAATGCCTGTGTATTGATCTCCATGATTATATATATATATATATATAATATATATATATATATATATATATATATATATATCTATATATATATATATATATATATATATATGCCTGTAATTTGATTACTGATTTATCTATGTACATGCCTGTGTACTGAATAGTATCATATACGTGAAGTGATTGCCAGTGATAAATCTTTAAGAGAAAGTATAGATTTAAAGATAAGTTCAGTGATCAAGCGAGTGCATTCACAGTAAATATTATTAAGAATAGAGTAATCTTTTGGTACGGTGAAAAGTCACTGTGAGTGCAGTGTGAATAAGATATTAATGGTGAGACCAGTGAAGTGGTGTATCGCAACCCAGTGAAATCATAAGTATGCCATGTGAATGTTAATACAGTGTTTTGCGAGAAGTTAAATAAACGGGGATCGTGATAGAATTAGAAAACAAGTACTAGTCTTTTCTCACGGTCGCGAGGGCCCCGGTCAGCTGATATCTGACAGGTGACGCAGGGGCTGCCGGATGTTGCCATATCGGTGCGCTCCAGATTATTCTGCTACGGATTGAGCAGTTGTCATACATTGTTCCTGATACATTGATGCATATATATTTCTCGTTGTCTTTTAAGTAAAATACCAAAACTCTTTGGTGTTTGATATCATCCCCTCCATTTATCTTGTGACCGTGTAAGGAAGTAAAACAGAGTGACTTGCCTGAGACCACACTATTTGAAATTGCTCTTACCACAATTACCACAATTACACCTCACCACTGCAGTGTTACTGGACACCTAAAAACACCAGTTGGCGACCTTGAAGGCTGTGTAAGAGTTCTGTGTCGGGGCGGGCCACAGATTGAGGGAACGATCTGTGCCTCCACTCATCTTGCAACTTAAGGCCGGTTGTGAGATCGACTGGGGTACTCTCCGGGGCGTGCAGTGGAGCCTAGAGGATCGAGGGAAGACCCGTAGAACGACGGTGAGTAAGGGTTATTGTCGGAGCAACCACCTGGAGAGGAGATCCAGTCTACCGTTGCTTTAACCCTTCACTAACACGAACCGTGACACCCCGACATTGGCGACCTTGCCAGGATAACGAGCAAGATCAAGGTTGTAATTGTGGTATTAGATATCAGGCCTAAGTTTTCACTCATAGTCACAAGATGGAGGATGATAAAGTAGCCAGTTTTATTGACACGAGAGACGAACAAGTACTGGAGGAGTGCACCAAGGCACAGCTGCAGACGATCGCCGACCACTTTGGGATCAAGTTGAGAGCTTCCAAAGTGGGAGAAAGAAGACTTGAGATCATGGCACAGCTCAAGGCACGTGATGAAGCCTTCGGAGAGGAACGGCCACAGACACCTGCCAGTGTGGGAGAGAACCTGAGTATCGGTGGCAGCAGCCGGGGATCCAGTGGCAGTAGGCGCAGTGTCAAGCTGGAAATAATGAAGATGCAGATAGAAGCACAGCTGAAGCGGAGGAAGCAGAAAAAGAAGCACAGCTGCGCAGAGAGAAAGAGAAGCACAGCTGCGCAGAGAAGAAAGAGAAGCACAGCTGCGCAGAGAAGAAAGAGAAGCACAGCTGAAGCAGAGAAGCAGAAAGAGAAGCACAGCTGCGCAGAGAAGAAAGAGAAGCACAGCTGAAGCGCGAAGAAGCACAGCTGCACAGCTGCACAGAGAAGAAAGAGAAGCACAGCTGAAGCGCGAGGAGCAGAAAGAGAAGCACAGCTGCGTAGAGAAGAACGAGAGGCACAGCAGCAACGAGAAGAAGCAGAAAAGAAAAACAGCTGAAGGAGCGCGAAATAGATGCTAGGACGAAGCTGCAGGAGGTTGAAGCGAACAAGGAGATTGAGCTGAAGCGAGCTGAGCTAGGACTAGTTCCAACTGCCCCACCACAACAGCAGGAAGACCGCCGAGTGAGAGAGAGGGATTTGCCCGTCTTCGTGCCTAATGAGGCTGAGGGCTTCTTCGAGCATTTCGAAAGGGTCGCTACGTTGAAGAAGTGGCCGAGGGCAGAGTGGGCGGAGCTAGTTCAGGGAAGGCTCACTGGTGAAGCTCGTGAAGCTTACAATATGCTCGACCTCCAGGAATGTACCAACTATGATGCAGTAAAACGGGCCGTGCTCCATTCGTTCAAGCTGACGCCGGAGTGCTATAGAAAAAGGTTCAGAGAATGTACCCGATCGCCAGGAAAATCGTATGCGGAGACGGCGAGGGACATGGAAAGGAAATTCTTGAAATGGCTGGAGTCAGAAGGAGCAAGATCGGCTGAAGACATCAAGGGGCTGATGGTCATGGAAAAGTTCATGTCCGTGCTCTCTCCCGAGATTAGGGTGAGAGTAAAGGAGGCGGACATCAAGGACCTGAGAGCCGCGGCCGATCGAGCAGACATGCTAGAAAAAGCCTTACGTCCACGTCGAGAGGGACAGCACCGACCGCCCGCATTCTCCAGTTATGGGAGGAATAATAGAAGGTCGGACGGATGGAGGACGGGACCGAGTTCTCCCAGGTCCTACCCCTCGAATGGAGACAGCAGAGGACAGAAGAGTGCTGTGGAACCGCCGAAGAAGTCACCGAGGGAGAGCTCAAGAGATCTTGTTATCGTTACGGCCGGAGATGCTGAGCATGAGTCTTTGGAAGGCGCAAGAGAAGTCCGCGGAAGAAGAAGGATCCGCTGTTTCAACTGCGGGTTAATAGGACACATGGCGCGCGAATGCAGACGTCCTAAGCAGCGGGGTTACGTTGCTTTTGTACGGGTAGAGGACCAGTTAGCCGAAGGAGTGCGGGATGGACCCGTACTTAGGAAGGAAAAGGCTAACCCATTCGTGCGTGAGGGAACTGTAAGGGTGGGGGACGCAGACCCCATCCCGGTAATGATGCTGAGAGATACTGGGGCGGAATTTACCCTGGTGAGCAGAACCCTTTTCCCTGAGTGTCACGAGAATACCTGTGTAGGTGAGGCAAGTGTGACCACTGTGGGAGGCCCAGTGCAGATGCCCCTACACCAGGTAACCCTGAGTTCGGATTATGGATGCCAAACCCTAGTAGTGGGGGTCTGTGCGACGATGCCCACGAGGGAGGCACAGGTCATTTTGGGAAATGACGCATGTGGAGGACGTGTCCTACCGAACCTCGTGAAGGACGAGGAGTGCTTGGAGCACTTCGAGAAGAAAGGCGGAGTGTTCGACGCCTATGGGGACGAGAAAGGAATCGCCATGGAGGCGTTCCCTGTCTGTGCGTAGTTCCGAGGCAGTGCGGAGGACGAGGAGGGAGTGGATCTGATAAGGCCGACGAGGAGACGTCCGCCGGCCTGGGAATTGATCACCTCGTTATGGAACCCGGAGAGCGAGTGGAGGGCGAAGGCAGCCCAGAAGGTGAGGTACAGGTGACCCTCACCGGTTCTCTCGGGGTGGACCGCACTCGTCTCGAGGAGGTGCAGCAGGCAGAATCCCCCAAGTTGATTTGTAAGGTCAAAGGAGGACGTATTGGTCCCGAGAAAGCTACTCACTTTAACAGGCAAGAAGGCATATTAGTAAGACAGTGTAAACCTGTAAGGATGGAGGTCGGAAAAGCCTCTCCAGGTACGAGAGACCAAGTAGCGTTGCCAGCCAAGTGCAGAGCGGCAGTGTTGAGTCCGTTGCACGCTGTTGACTCTGCGGGTCACCTAGGGGTGACCACGATGCGACGTTCAACGTCGAGAGAAGTGGCTGGGCAACTACAACATCTTTTCTCTTGGGTGAGGAGGCCGGGGGAAAATCAGGCTGACAGTGGAAATATATTCCGGTCTGAATGTGTCAGACGAACAGCGACGAGTTGGGGAGTGATGCAGATTCGGTCGTCGCCCTACCGATCGCAGTCGAAGGGGGCGATCAGAAGATTCCACTCCACCTCAGAGACAGCTCTGAGAATGTTCTGCTCAGGGCAGGAAGACGAATGGGAAGAGACGGTGGACCCTGTTTTGTTGGTCGTTCGTCGAGCAGTGGCAGAACCGTTAAACTTCTCACAGTTTCAGCTGGTGAACGGACACGAGGTGTGGAGCCCTCGGTCCATAATAGGTAAGCAGTGGACGCCAAAGATGACCTTGAAGACGGTCTGCAGACACATGAGGAGTGTCACACATTGGCGGCTGCAATACTGGCTGGAAGTCAAGATTTTCAGTGGAAAGGACGACGTAGTCGCAGATGCGTTGTCCCGCATGCACTAACCAGACATGACTCTTATTTTAAGGGGAGGGGTATGTGACGGTGTTCCCCCCTTCTAATTCTCCCACGCCTGCTGTAAGAGTCATGTCCACTATTCCCGAGCGTTCTCTACGTTGCAGGCATCAATTGAACATATGTGGGAGAGAGCAGTATTCTCGATGAGCCGAGAAATTCGTGAAAGAAGAACATTTTGGCCTGTGGGATAGGCCCTTTAGGGAGCCAAAATGGCGCTGGCGAGTCTGTTCTCCCGCCAAAACTGTGTGACGTCAGTGTCGCCAGATTGGTCACCGTCAGCGACGTGGCACTGGGAGCCAATGAAAACCGACTTTGGAAAATGTGACGTCACATAGGCAGGGGGGTCCAGCCGTAGCAGCGCCTTGGCGCGATCAGTCTTTCACGACACGTCCGAGAGGCAGGACGTGCGATCGGTCATCCTGTCAGAGTGACGGATTTACCGAACTCCGGTGGATGTAAGCGTCTCCAGTTGTTAGCGCGCACTCTGTGAGGTCTTCCTGCAACCCAGATGTGGCTCAGATAAGGAATTGACAGAATATTGAGCAACAAGTGCTCCGGAACAGGTGCGTTGCAAGAAGTGGGCCAGGCATCGTCGTGTGTGACGTCCTTGGCAGTTCACCAGTATAAGAGAC
This sequence comes from Procambarus virginalis, assembly GCA_020271785.1. Lineage (NCBI taxonomy): Eukaryota > Metazoa > Arthropoda > Malacostraca > Decapoda > Cambaridae > Procambarus > Procambarus virginalis. The sequence goes on from WNGS01044873.1 coordinate 4,899, forward strand.
AGCTTAGTGGCCGGGCCAATCCACCGTGAGTGAATCGAGTTGACCACCTTGTCAACTTGGTTGAACGTGTGATCGACGATCCTGTCAAGTTTGACAGTAACCATACCTTTGTGGAACCCTACGAGTCAACAGTTGGATGCAAGCACGTCGAGAAGTCTTCCCAAATACCTAGTAACATATCTAGACGACGAGGGAATTGACAGTGTTGTGAGCTTCAAGTGCTCTGAAGTCGGGTGCTGTGCGTGTGGAGCTTAAGCAGTATCGTCTGGGACGGCTGATAACTTCACAGTGACTTCGTAGTGGTGAGAGGCAGTTCCTCTGGGAGTACAGTGACAAGGACTATTTGGGAAACGTGCGACGACCGCCGAGACGTAGGCTGGCTGCCGTAGTTGGGAGGAAAGTTGACGGCCAGGAGACCGACTTCAACCCTGCGACGTACTGTAGAGGAAGGAGCACGGACCTGCAGTGTACAGAAAGCGGCGAGACGCGAAATCCTAAGGCTTGGCTTGTGTTTCTGGAGGGTGTACGAGGCGAGAGCCTGGACCAGGAGCTACAACCCAACTGTCATCCTAGGATAGGTGAAGTAGGTGTTTACAGTTACCCTCCCATTTCCCCTTTAGTTAGCTATATAAATACTTGTCAGAATATTTATATGTCGTGAGCAAGTCTCACCTGAGTCTAAGTCACAGAGAGCACAGTGTGTGGTGAGGCTACCCAGAGCGCTCACAGTATCAGTTTACATATATATCTCTGTGGGTGTGTGCAAGCACCAAGATTCATTAAGGAATTTACTGTGACTAATTCATTTCTTGTGATTATTATTATTATATATATTGATAGTAAACCAGATATTGGTGTTAGGCTATGAGCCTAGAATTTATTGATATAAATGCCTGTGTATTGATCTCCATGATTTATTGATATAAATGCCTGTGTATTGATCTCCATGATTTATTGATATAAATGCCTGTGTATTGATCTCCCTGATCTATTGGTATAAATGCCTGTGTGTTGATCTCCATGATCTATTGATATAAATGCCTGTGTATTGATCTCCATGATTTTATATATATATATGCCTGTAATTTGATTACTGATTTATCTATGTACAAGCCTGTGTACTGAATAGTATCATATACGTGAAGTGATTGCCAGTGATAAATCTTTAAGAGAAAGTATAGATTTAAAGATAAGTTCAGTGATCAAGCGAGTGCATTCACAGTAAATATTATTAAGAATAGAGTAATCTTTTGGTACGGTGAAAAGTCACTGTGAGTGCAGTGTGAATAAGATATTAATGGTGAGACCAGTGAAGTGGTGTATCGCAACCCAGTGAAATCATAAGTATGCCATGTGAATGTTAATTACAGTGTTTTGCGAGAAGTTAAATAAACGGGGATTGTGATAGAATTAGAAAACAAGTACTAGTCTTTTCTCACGGTCGCGAGGGCCCCGGTCAGCTGATATCTGACAGGTGACGCAGGGGCTGCCGGATGTTGCCATATCGGTGCGCTCCAGATTATTCTGCTACGGATTGAGCAGTTGTCATACTTTGTTACTGATACATTGATGCATATATATTTCTCGTTGTCTTTTAAGTAAAATATCACAACTCTTTGGTGTTTGATATCATCCCCTCCATTTATCTTGTGACCGTGTAAGGAAGTAAAACAGAGTGACTTGCCTGAGACCACACTATTTGAAATTGCTCTTACCACAATTACCACAATTACACCTCACCACTGCAGTGTTACTGGACACCTAAAAACACCAGTTGGCGACCTTGAAGGCTGTGTAAGAGTTCTGTGTCGGGGCGGGCCACAGATTGAGGGAACGATCTGTGCCTCCACTCATCTTGCAACTTAAGGCCGGTTGTGAGATCGACTGGAGTACTCTCCGGGACGTGCAGTGGAGCCTAGAGGATCGAGGGAAGACCCGTAGAACGACGGTGAGTAAGGGTTATTGTCGGAGCAACGACCTGGAGAGGAGATCCAGTCTACCGTTGCTTTAACCCTTCACTGACACGAACAGTGAAACCCCGACAATAACTAGACATATCTGGCCAGGTGGGGTGGAGGTGATGTTCCTGTGGTGTATAACTAGACATATCTGGCCAGGTGGGGTGGAGGTGAGGTCCCTGTGGTGTATAACTAGACATATCTGGCCATGTGGGGTGGAGGTGATGTCCCTGTGGTGTATAACTAGACATATCTGGCCAGGTGGGGTGGAGGTGATGTTCCTGTGGTGTATAACTAGTCATATCTGGCCAGGTGGGGTGGAGGTGATGTCCCTGTGGTGTATAACTACTCATATCTGGCAAGGGTTGGTTGAGTCGCAACACAACTTAAGATTGTTGTGTGTGCGTGTGTGTAATTACCTAAGTGTAATTACCTAAGTGTAGTTATAGGATGAGAGCTACGCTCCTGGTGTCTCGTCTTCCCAGCACTCTTTGTCATATAACGCTTTGAAACTACTGACGGTCTTGGCCTCCACCACCTTCTCCCCTAACTTGTTCCAACTGTCTACCACTCTGTTTGCGAAAGTGAATTTTCTCATATTTCTTCGGCATCTGTGTTTAGCTAGTTTATATCTATGACCTCTTGTTCTTAAAGTTCCAGGTCTCAGGAAATCTTCCCTATCGATTTTATCAATTCCTGTTACTATTTTGTATGTAGTGATCATATCACCTCTTTTTCTTGTCTTCTAGTTTTGGCATATTTAATGCCTCTAACCTCTCCTCGTAGCTCTTGCCCTTCAGTTCTGGGAGCCACTTAGTAGTATGTCTTTGCACCTTTTCCAGTTTGTTGATGTGCTTCTTAACCCTCAAACCGCGCATATCATATATAAATGATATCAGTGACAAAACCGAAACCGCGCACATCATTTATATATGATTTTGTGTCTAGCGCTATAATCTAAATGCCCCGCCTGGGATAGGGGCAGCTATAGTACAGCCACGACTGATAGTTGCCAGATGCCACCTAGAAAAAAAATCCAGCCCAACATTCTTGGGTGTGAGAGCGTCAGTATTGCGCCAGCCACCAAGGCTGGCGCACGCAGCACGAGCTCACAGCACCGCTGTTCAGCTTGTGACCACAGCATCGCCTACAAATGCCAAAATATAAGCGATACTGCTATTATTTAGCAGTGATAGTATTACTGAAGCCCCCTGAATTTGATAAAACTGACCAGGATTCTGATAACAGCTTGATTGTGGAGATATTTAGCGCTGTGCTCGATGGAGGGAGGAGTACGGCTGTGGAGGGAGGGTTGTGGGCGTCATCTTCTGACTGTGTGTGGCCACCATTTATTGACTGCACTCACCATACCAGCTTAGTGGTTCGCTATGGTGAACACAAATGTAGATACTTACATATAACGTGTGTATAGTGTGAGATAACAGTGAGAGGAGTAGGTTGGGAGCCGCCATTTTGGTGAGGGAGGAGCATCGTCTGCACGACTTGGCATGTTGTTTACTGGTGGCCACTATGGTCTTTGGGCACCATACCAGCTTATTTGTACAGGTATGGTGAATAAAACAGGTAGATACTTATATATAATGTGTGTATATAGCGTAATAACACCACAGCCAATATTGTTGGAGGAGAAATATTAGTGCGTCTTGCCTTGAGGGCGGCCGCCGATCAGCTGATTGTGGAGTAGCTACGTCTTTGTGCATTTACTCACCATACAAGCTTAGATGTACAGTTATGGTGAACAAAACATGTAAATACGTATATATAACATCTGTGTATAGTGAATAAATGCAAAAACAGTATTGTGGGAGGTAAATGAGGGTGAGTGAGGTGGTGTTGAGGGAGGGAGTGGCAGTGAGTGGCTCGCTGGTGTGTGGCGGCCACTCTTCGTTGCTTTTTGACTCACAAGACCAACTTAGTAGTTCGTTATGGTGAACAAAACATGCAGATACTTATATATAATCTGTGTATATAGTGTAACAACAACAAAACTATTTGTTTATTGTTTTATGAACATAATAATTGAATCACTTATATGCACACCATAATTTTGAGTACAGCGATGGTTCACACATTTTATAATATAAATATACCACAATTCACTGTATGGAATATTATTACTGCAAAAAAACTAAGAAAAAATCAATCAGAGACATTGAAATAATTAGGAAATAATATATTTGTGGCAACTGCCGTCTGACAGCTCGGGCGGAGTAGACCTCGTCTGGCGAAGGCTCTGCCAACGCCCCTTTTTTGCCACACACTTCCCTACCCTATTGCGGCTAAAATATGCCACCTACGATTTTTTGTTATTTTTTCCGTGATCAGGGAACAAAAATAAACACATCTATAAGACGAAAGAATTTTTTGGATTTTTTTTTGTTGCGCCTGTGGGTGTGAATTCCATTTGGGCCCCTAGCGGTTTGAGGGTTAAGATATGGGCACCACACAACCGCTGCATATTCTAGCTTTGGCCTAACAAAAGTCGTGAACAATTTCTTTAGTATATCGCCATCCATGTATTTAAACGCAATTCTGAAGTTGGAAAGCGTGGCATAGGCTCCTCGCACAGTATTCTTTATGTGGTCCTCAGGTGATAGTTTTCTATCTAGAACCACCCCTAGATCTCTTTCTTTATCAGAATTCTTTAAAGATTTCTCACATAATATATAGGTTGTGTGGGGTCTATGTTCTCCTATTCCACATTCCATAACATGGCATTTATTAACATTAAATTCCATTTGCCAAGTGGTGCTCCATGTACTTATTTTGTCCAGGTCATCTTGAAGGGCATGACAATCATCTAAGTTTCTTATCCTTCCTATTATCTTAGCATCATCAGCAAACATGTTCATATAATTCTGTATACCAACTGGTAGATCATTTATGTAGACAATAAACATCACTGGTGCAAGAACTGAACCCTGTGGTACTCCGCTTGTGACATTCCTCCAGTCCGATACATTGCCTCTGATCACTGACCTCATTTTTCTATCAGTCAGAAAATTTTTCATCCATGTTAGAAGCTTACCTGTCACCCCTCCAATATTTTCCAGTTTCCAGAACAACCTCTTATGTGGAACTCTGCCGAAAGCCTTTTTTAGGTCCAGATAGATGCAGTCAACTCAACCATCTCTTTCCTGTAATATCTCTGTTGCTCGGTCATAGAAACTGAGTAAATTCGATACACAGGATCTTCCAGATCGAAAACCATACTGTCTGTCTGATATTATATCATTTCTCTCCAGGTGTTCTACCCATTTAGTTTTAATTATTTTTTCCAATATTTTGACTATTACACTTGTCAATGATACCGGTCTATAGTTAAGGGGTCTTCCCTGCTTCCACTTTTGTAGATTGGAACTATGTTAGCCTTTTTCCACACATCAGCTACAACTCCTGTAAACAGGGATGCCTGAAAAATCAGTTGAAGAGGAATGCTGAGCTCAGGTGCACATTCTCTCAGAACCCATGGTGAAACTCCATCTGGACCAACTGCTTTGTTCTTATTTAGCTCCTTGAGCATTTTTTCCACTTCGTCTCTAGACACCTCTATGTGCTCTATGTTGTTCTCTGGAATTCTTATTGTATCTGGTTCCCTGAAGATTTCATTTTGTACAAACACACTTTGGAACTTTTCGTTTAATGTTTCACACATTTCCTTTTCATTTTCCGTGAATCTATTTCCCATTTTCAACCTCTGAATATTATCCTTTACCTGCAATTTGTTGTTTATGAATTTATAGAATAGACCTGGTTCTGTTTTACATTTGTCTGCAATCCCTTTTTCAAAATTTCTTTCTGCCTCTCTCCTCACTGCCGTGTAGTTGTTTCTCGCATCTTTGTATCGTTGGTATGTTTGGGGGTTTGGCCTCTTCCTGTATTGATTCCATTTTTGTGACTTTTGGTCTCTGGCCCTCTCGCACTTTCTGTTGAACCAATCCTGTTTCCTAGTTCTGCTTCTCTGTTTTGGTATAATTTTTTTGTGCCTTTATCATATATTTCACAAAACTTGACATACATCTCATTCACTTCCTTGCCTAGCAACAAGTCTGTCCAATATACTCACTAAAAAAATTTCTAAGGTTGCCATAATGTCCTCTCCTAAAATCAGGTTTTCAATTGCATCGACGTCATATTTTCTTCCAGATTATATCGCATGCATACTTATTCCCAAAAAGACATGGTCACTTTTACCCAAGGGAGGAAGGTACTGAATGTCAAATATTTCTTCCTCCTTCCTGGTAAATATCAAATCTAGCATGGAGGAACCGTCCCCTTCCCTCATCCTCGTAGCTTGTTTAAACATGTTTGATACAAGAATGTTTCCAG